>JANKOE010000009.1:31027842-31046431 GCA_026284465.1 Erythroxylum citrifolium | reverse complement strand
TATTAATAATAATACTGATATTAATAATAAACCGTTTATATTATTATTATAAATAATAATATAATTTATAATATTAATTTCCTTATTATTATTAATTCCTTATTATTATATTAAATTCATTATTATTATTATTATATTCCTTATTATTATTAATTCCTTATTTTAGGATTAAATTCTTTATTATTATTATAATAATACTAATAATAATAATATAACTCAGATCATAATAATAACAATAATTATAATGATAATAATGATAATAATAATAATAACAATAAGATAATAAAAATACAAAGTAAAAATAAATATAATAAAAATAAAAATAAAATAATAATAATAATACAAATCAAATAATAATAATAACAATAATAATAATAATAATCAGATAATAATAATAATAATAATAATAACAATAATAACAATAAGATAATAATAATAATAATAATAACAATAAGATAATAAAATAATAATAATAATAATGATACAAATCAAATAATAATAAGATAAGATAATAATAATAACATAATAATAAAAATAGTGATAGCTGCTCTGTCCAAGCCAGCTTCGCTGGCGGCTTGCCTTTTTCACTTTGATATCTCTTGTCTTATAAAATTTCATGCAAAACCGTCATCGTTTCCCTATTAGATAGAGTAAGACAGGGAAACTTGAACAGGTGATCTGTGCTCGTAAAAAAATGGGCCGACTTGTTTTCCTTGCTGCTTCACTCTCCACCTCTATTGTCCATATTGCACTTGACAACTACTATACGTATAAACTTTGAGTTGGACTGGAAAGACACCGTGCAACAATCTAACTTTCAAAGATCTCTCATTCGACGGAAACTATATACCTTGAAGAAAGACTCAGCATCGATCACCGAATATCTCTCTACTATTTCACACACTGTTGACGAGCTAGCTGCTATGAGAGACAACATTTAAAATTTTTTATTTTAAAATTTTTAGCAAATAATAAATAAATAATTTTTTATTTATAAATAATGGGTGTCAAACATCAAAGGCAAAGACAAGGAAGAACCTTGAAGGTCCACAAATCTGGGGTTTATCCAAATTCGACGGCGCCGCTGGTTTAGCAGCCAGAGTCTGGACCAAGCGGACTGCGGCACCCACGGTTTCATAAGCTAACGCGTTTTCTTTACGTTTCTCATGATTCGATGTCCCACCATTTACTTACTCTAAATGTGTTGTACTACTCAACAATCTCTTTTAATGCAAATGTTTATCACCTACGACAAGTTGGTTGGCGATAAAGACGTTAGTAATATATTATATATTGGCTGCGGAGAGCCGGAAACACAGTGATAACTATCACGTAATACTAAGTTAAATGACTTTTATTTTATTTTTAATTTGCAATATCATATTGAATATTGATGTATTTTTATTAAACTCAAATTACTTTTTCCTTTTACGACGAACAGTCAAAATATGTGTGTAGCATTTACGCCTAAAACAGACTTGCACTACTGACCTCTCCCAAAAGTTTAGGCTCACAAAGTGTCGTACGTGATAGTTTCGGATCTGCCGATGAGTCATCTACGTTCAACTTTTTCCTGTCTTTTTGCATAAGGACTTGTAGCCAAATTTATTCAGAACAGATTCCTCAAAATTAGCTTGTAGGATGAAGGTGCTATTGCTTCACCTCCATAGTCCGTTCAAATAATAATACAGCACCAAAGAGGGGATGCCTTCTCTTTGCTTCTTTGAAGTTGATTAGCTTTCCGTGTGTAACAATCTTTAAGTAGGGTTATCCATATAGAAGACGATCCTCCACGATCTTTCCACGTCTAGGTTTCTAAAGTACTCATCATTAGAATGACTTTATCTAAATCTTTTCCTACCTTGTATACAACCACTTGCTCGTGACTTTGGCTACGAATATGGCATGTGGGAGGAATAGTGAATACGTATATATCAAGTTCCGTTTCCTTTATAAAAGCATTACGATCATTGAATAGCAGAAAGTAGAAAATTTGTCACCATCAAAGTAGCTGACACTTTTCCTAAAAATTATAAACCCGTTTCCCTAATATTACTAAGTTTGTACCTACGCATGTGAATGTGAAACTAATCATCTCGCTGATACGTATATATGGAGACTTCATTCTATGCAATATTGGCTTACAAACACCAACAGAATGGCAGAAATGCTAATTAATTAATTTACGTGAAAAAATATATCAAAACCAAACTATATGAAAAATTATCCAGTTGTAAGTAGTTTTCACCCATACAAATATTAAATTTCAGAAATTGTTTACAGATATGAGAAACATTATGTGATGATAGTAACAATAGAAAAAGTCTGTACTAAAATATAATTAAAAAAAATGAGTTGTTAAACTTAAGAGAGCCTGAAGTATTAAAAGTTTCAAAATGCAGAGACAGTGATCAATTATCATTACATTATATTAGTGAGACAGAGATCAAATAATTGTATTCTTTATTAATCTTAGTCCATATTAATTTATATCAGTACATTGGAAGGTTATTATTTGTAAGAAAAAAATATTCTTAATCTTAATATTTGCACTAAAATTCAGTTCAAATGATATACTATAGTATTTTAGAATATTTAAAAAGAATTTTGATATTTTAAATTTATCTAAATTTATTCTTAAATGGCTATATCTTAATATAATTGAAAGTCCGTTAATTAATTGTCACACTACAAACACTTCTTTTACGTTTAATTTTTTTAAAGTGAGATTAACATTATTATACGTTAATATATTTTCACTTACTTAAATTAATTATCCCTTAGTATAATCCCAATTTTCTCCTTCAACTCTAGCTGTCCCTCACGTCCATTCCCATCGAATATAGTTATCAAACTCCTATTAAAATAAAAGATAAGAAAAGCTACAAATTTGCTTCCGAAGACATCAGCGTCTTTGTACTTAAATTCCCTTCCAGAAGTTGTTCTTCTATTTTAAAATCACCAGTTGCTTCTGCAGCACATGCCAGAGCAGCCAATAGCAAACGAGGTGGATGACACAATGATAAGCTGTTATTTTTATGCTAAATTTGGATATAAATCTTTTTAATGTGTTGAAATTTTTATTTAAATTCAATGAACTTGTTTAGGTTTTCAACACATGAGAGAAAATTTTGAATCAAAAAGATTCAAGGAAAGCAAAGACAATTTAAATTCCCAACTGCCAGAAGTGGGGATTTGCTGCCTGATTATGTGGAGAGTGTATTTGATAAAGACAATGATAAGAAGGAAGAGAGGACACTTCTAGTTAGATCATCTTTACATTTTCTGCAGTTTTTTTATGGGTTTAGAGGATTTTCTTTTTTTTCTGAAAAAGGCCAGATATGGAGACTATGTGTTTTGCTATTCTTGTTTTACCTCTGTTATGAGTAGCTAAATTATCCTTATTGGTTGAAGGAAACCACTTTATCATCTAGTATGTGTGTGATTTTCTGAATTACTTTTTATTATTAAGTGTCTTCCGAATTACTTTTTATTATTGAATTGGTTGATTTCTAGAGTGCACAACTAGGCATTGATTGATTTAATTTACAGCCAAATTAGTAGGATTTGACGTTCGGTTTTGTTAATCTAAAGTAGCAATTAGGATTATCATCTTTACGTTAGGGATTGGAAATTCTAGGAAAGATATTTATCTAGATTAAATACGTATCATATGTGTATTGTCTTGCTTACTAGTTCTCTTGTTTCTTAAAGCTATTAATTAATCAAACTTAAGATAGTATCTAAGTTGTTGGTTAATAAGAGTTACTAGAATACATGCTTCTATTCATTTAATCTTAAGAGAGAACATCACCCAATGAGTATTTGTTAATGGACTTAATTTTATATTGATGATCCATATTAGTTTGATAATGTACGTGACCCAAAACCAAGGTTCGTTATTAATTTTCCAGATCTGAATATTTTCATTTATTTCAAATTTTTGTCATTTTAATTTCTTTAAATCACGTTAATTCAACCCCCAATTTGTTTTAGTTTTCAACTCATTTACCAATAGTTTCCTCATGAGAACGATTTCTACTTTCCACTACTACATTAATTTGTGTTGCAGGAAGTTGTTTTCTTTTATAATTGGTTGCAGGCAACAACATTACCAAATTTTGGCGCCATTGTCAGGGAATTCTTGACAGTATATGTATGTTACACGCGTAGATAAGACAACTCAATTGTTATTCGATTTAGAGATAGAAAAGACAGCCAAAAGGTTACGGAAGCAAACAAAATAGAGACAACAAGTGCAGAAGATAGAAAGAATGGCTGCGAATCGCACTCTTCGTGAACTAGTTGCCCCTACAGATGCTCAACAACCCCATTGCATCAATTTTCGAATTTGGAGGACAACAACACCTTTGAACTAAAGTCAGGGTTGATTCATTTATTACCAATTTTTCGAGGTCTACCGGGTGAGGATCCTTACAAGCATTTGAAGGAATTTAATGTAGTTTGTATGGGTATGAAGCCAACGAATGTGACTGAGGAACAAATCAAACTAAGAGCCTTCCCATTTTCTCTCAAAGATGATGCTCAAGATTGGTTGTACTACTCTGCTGGTGAAAATGTGCAAACATGGGTTGAAATGAAGAGACTCTTCTTTGAAAAATATTTTCTAGCATCAAGAGCTGCCAATATTAGAAAAGAAATTTGTGGCGTTCAATAACGCACAGGGGAGACACTATATGAATATTGGGAAAGATTCAAAAAACTTTATGCTAGTTGTCCCCATCACCAAATAAATGATCCATTGTTGATCCAATACTTCTATGAAGGCCTTTTGCTTACGGACAGGAGTATGATCGATGCTGCAAACGGTAGAGCTTTGGTTGACAAAACACTAACAACTGCAAGAGATTTGATAGCGAATACGGCTTCTAATATACAACAACTCGGGATATGTTCTGGCCATAGTCCAAAACAAGTGAATGAGGTGAATGTTTCTGCATTGGAGAAGAGATTAGATTATCTTACATCTTTAGTGTGGCAACTTGCAGTTACAAAGAAAGAAGAAGCAAGGGCATGTGAAATATGTTCAATGTTGGGACACTCCACTAACGCATGTCTAGTTTTGTAGGAAGAAACTGCAGAATAAGTCAATGCCGTGAGGGGATTTGCTGGGCAAAATCAAAGGAAATATGACCCATTCTCTAGCACCTATAATCCGGGTTAGCGCGATCATCCAAGTTTGCATTATGAGAACTCTCAAGGATAACAAGCTACTATAAATTTCTAGCAATTTAGGCAACCATATGTACCTAGACAACATCAACAAATGACACCCAATTCCAAAGGTAAGTCTTCTTTAGAAGATATAGTTAAATCTTTGGTCACTAACACCATGACATTTCAGCGAGATACTCAAGCTAGTATTTAAAATCTTGAAAATCAATTGAGTGAAATGACAACAGCCATCAATCGGTTGGAGGCACAAAGTTCTGGAAATTTTCCAGCTCAACTAGGAATTGATCCCAAATAAAGTGCCAAAGTTGTCATGTTGCGGAGTGGTAAGGAATTGAAGGAACCATCTCCAAAAATCTCCAAGAGAGAAGTCGAAGATGAAGCAACAAAGGAAGAACCTAATCAGCCAGAAAAGACGCATTCAGGTCTACAGAATTTTGTTGTACAACCCTTTTACTAGTCGATTCACCAAAGCAAAGAAAGAGGAGCAAGAGAAAGAGATATGGGAGACTTTTAGAAAAGTCAACATAAATATTCCTTTACTTGATGCCATTAAACAAATCCCTTGTTATGCTTAATTTCTTAAGGAACTCTGCACTTCAAAGTGAAAATTGAAATTTGACTAGAAAGTGTGATTAGGAGAGAATGTTTCAGCCATATTGCAGAAGAAAAAGCTACCACCTAAGCGTCCAGACCCAGGTATGTTCACTATCCCTTGTAAAATTGGTGATTTGTGAATTAAAAAAACTATGTTAGATTTGGGTGCATCAATAAATGTGATGCCTTATGATGTTTACAAGTCTTTAAATGTGGGGCCTCTCAAAGAAACTAATGTAATGATTCAATTAGCGGATCGTTCAAATGCTTATCCAAAGGGCGTGTTAGAGGATATCTTAGTTCAAATGGGTGAAATGCTTTTTCCAGCTGATTTTTATATTTTGCAGATGGGGAGTGATGATGTATCTTCTTCAACCCTATTTGGAAGGTCGTTCTTGAAAACCACTAAAACAAAAATTAATGTTCATGATGGATCATTGACTATGGAATTTGATGGTGAATTAATTAAATTCAATATATACAATGCCATGAAATTGTCGTATGATGAACAACATGTTCTTTCTATGGACTTTATCGACACTTGGGTGCAAGAAAATTCATCCTTAAATGGAAGAGATGAACTTGAAACAATTTTGGAGATGGGAGATGCATTACAGTGGCAAGCAATTAAAGAGTCACTACGACCCAACAACGAACTTGAGGTGCTATTTTGTCACTTGGAGAAAACCAAGCAAGTGATGAAGGAATTGTCGTATATGGAGCTGTCACGGAACAGCTCCAAGCTTCTACCTTCGTTGATTCAGCCACCTACGTTGGAGTTGAAGAGTTTGCCTAGCCATTTAAAATACATATTTTGAGTGTGCAAGATACGTTACCTATTATAATCTCAAATAAGCTCACTCTTTTGTAGGAAAACCAATTCATTCAAGTTCTAAGACAACACAAAAAAGCCTTTGGGTGGACAATGGCTGATTTAAAAGGCATTAGCCCCACCATTTGTAAGCACCGAATGTTGATGGAAGATGAAGCCAATGAGGTAAGGCAACCTCAATGTCATTTGAATCCACCCATGATGGAAGTGGTGAAAAAGGAAATCTTGAAGCTTCTTGATGCTAGAATTATTTATCCCATTTCAGATAGCAATTGTGAAAGTCCGATCTAGGTAGTTCCAAAGAAAACTGGGGTAACTGTAATAGAAAATAGTGATGGTGAGTTAATATCCACTCGTATCCAAAATGGGTGGAAAGTTTACATAGATTATAGGAATCTAAATTCGGTTACTAGAAAAGATCATTTCCCGCTTCTATTTATTGATCAAATGCTTAAAAGACTTGCTGGTAAATCTCACTATTATTGTCTAGATGGTTATTCAGGGTATCACCAGATTTTGGTTGCACCAAAGGATCAAGAGTAAACAACTTTCACATGTCCATTCAGCACTTTTGCCTACCGAAGAATGTCATTTGGGTTGTGAAATGCACCAGCGACATTTCAAAGGTGTATGGTAAGTATTTTCTCTAACCTTGTGAAAAATTGTATGGAAGTTTTCATGGATGATTTCACAGTTTATAGAGAATCTTTTGAAACATGCATTATCAACCTTGAGAAAGTGCTTAAACGTTGCCTTGAAACTAATTTGGTTTTAAATTGTGAAAAGTGTCATTTTATGGTTGATCAAGGCATAATTTTGGGTCATACAGTCTCATCTAAGGGAATTGAGGTCGATAAGGAGAAGATAGATGTTATCAGATCTTTACCTTATCCCATGACTGTCTGGGAAGTTCGTTCTTTTATTAGTCATGTAGGATTCTATCAGCGATTTATCAAATATTTTTCAAAGATAGCGTAACCCATGTGTGGACTACGCTAAAAAGATGTGAAAATTGATTTTGATGAGCCATACAAGATTGCATTTGATGAACTTAAGGAGCAGCTCACTACAACCCCAATTATTTAGCCACCAAAATGGGACATTCCCTTCGAACTAAATGTGCGATGCCTCAAATTATGCAGTTGGAGTAGTTTTGGGGCAAAAGATAGACAAAGTACCTCATGTCACATAACGATGCTCAGAAGAATTATTTCACGACGAAGAAATAATTTTTGGCTGTAGTTTTTAGGTTGGAAAATTTTGATCTTACCTATGGGGTATAAGGGTGATCATTTATTTAGACCATGCAGCTCTGAAATATTTGGTGACTAAGAAAGAAGCAAAGCCAAGGTTGATTTGGTAGATCTTACTCCTACAAGAATTTGAGTTGGAAATGTGCGACAAGAAGGGACCTGAAAATTTGGTGGCCGATCATCTCAGCAAGATCACTCCAACTAATGCACCTAATGTTCTCTAAGATGAATTTCCATATGAAAGTCTCTTCGCAATTCAACAGGTAATTCCATGGTATGCTGACATGGTAAATTTCTTGATAATTAAGTCCTAACTTAGTGATTTACCTAGAGCTAAAAAACAAAATTAAACGAGAGGCTAAATATTACATATGGGATAAACCTCATCTTTGAAAATTTTGTGCTGATCAGATTATTACAAGGTGTGTTACAAATGATGATATTTCTTTTATATTAAAATTTTGTCATTCATCTGTGTGTGGGAGACACTTTGGCCCCAAAAGAACAGCTCATAAAGTTCTTGAATGTGGACTATTTTGGCCTAAGCTATTTTATGATTCTTACATATTTTGCAAGTCTTGTGATCGTTATCAAAGAATAGGTAACTTGGGATCGAGAGATCAAATGCCACTTACTAACATTCTGGTATGTGAGATTTTTGATGTCTGGGGAATAAACTTTATGGGTCCTTTTCCCTCTTCCTTTGGTAAGAATTATATTTTACTTGTTGTTGGATTATGTTTTGAAATGGGTTGAAGTTAAGGCTACTTTGTTTGACGATGCTAAAACTGTTATAGATTTTGTCAAATCAACATTTTTGTCAGATTCGGAATATCTCGAGCTATCATTAACGATCAAGGGACCCATTTTTGTAACTAGATTTTTTAGGTTTTGATGAAGAACTATGGTGTCACACACTGGGTTTCTATAGCATATCACCCACAGACAAGTGGACAAGTTGAGGTGTCCAATAAGAAGATTAAGTCTATACTGGAAAAAAGTGGTAAATCCGAACATAAAAGATTGGAGCTTACGATTAGATGATGCCTTGTGGGCTTATCAAAATGCTTATAAGACTCCAATAAGCATGTTGCCATACATGTTAGTTTTCGGTAAACCTTGTCATTTTCTTGTGTAAGTAGAACATAGAGCCTACTGGGTTATGAAGCAGTTAAATATGGATTTGGTAGAGGTTAGTAACAATAGAAAGTTACAATTGCAAGAGTTAGAAAAGATCCGTAATGAAGCTTATAAAAATGCAAAAATTTATAAGGAAAAAACTAAAGCTTTTCATGATAAGATGATTTTTAGGAAGCAATTTTCAGTAGGAAAAAAAGTTCTTCTTTATCATTCAAAGCTTAACTTATTTTTGGGAAAATTACGATCTCGCTGGCTCAGACCATTTATTGTTACTAACATATTTCCTCATGGTGCGGTAGAAATTCAAAATTTAGATACTTTCAAGGTATTTAAGGTTAACGGACATCGTCTGAAACCATACCATGAGAACTCTCTAGTCAAGAATGTAGAAGAGATAGAGTTAATAGCCCCAACCTATCTTTGATCAGGTAAGTCGATGAACACGTCTAGCTAACGACTTAAAAGAAGCGCATTTGGGGGCAACCCACAAATTTCATATTCAATGTTATTTTTATTTTTTGGTATTTATCAATTTTTAATTTGTTTGATTTGTTTTGTTCCAGCTATCAATTTTATTTCATTCCCTTTAATATTTTCATTTATTAATATTTTCAATTCTAATTATAAAAAAAATTCCTTTCCCACCACCCACTGTTATTTTATTGCCCATCCCATTTTTACCTCCCCACTTTCATTTATTTCTTGCTTTTACCTTTAATCACTCACAATTTCACACACCCACTACCGAATTAGTGAACACCCACATCTTTCCAACGAAAAACCTAACCTTTTACCAATCTTCTCACTATAACCCACCCATTTCCCAATCAATTTTTTTTTTGGTTTTGTGTTTGCATTTTTGTGTTTCAAGACTGCAAAAGCACAATGATTGGAACCATGCCACAAAAGAAGAGTGATTGACGCAAGTTAGCTTCACCAATCACGTCATTTGTACATACCTAACCTCCATCAAACACCACGGCTGCAACACCAAATCTATCAATCCTTCCAATATCCGAACCAACACTAGGCCCCTCAATGAGGAATCGCGCAACCGAAGCCAGTGGAATTCAAGAAGTGGTGCTTTCACTTCTTTTCGACTGCTAGAGGACAACCAAAGATTTTAGTAACTAAGCCAACAAAAAATCTATCCTTGTAAGTATGTTCTTACCGACACTCTTAAAGCTTTACAAGTTCATGATTCTTTTGAACAAATAGTTGGACAAATTTGTTAGAATGTGTTTGTTAAAATTGACTTCCCTACATATGTTGAATTAACAAGAGAATTTTACAACACATTTCAATTTAATTCTCATGAAGAGTTCAACTTGTTTACTGAAGGAATTGTGGAATTTAGACTTATGGGTAAGAAATTTGCTATATCTGTTGCTGAATTTAACATGGCCATGGGTTTTTATATCAGCTGATGATGTTAAAAATGAACCATTTGTAAGTTCCCACTGTGACTATCATAGTGATTTTCATGCATTTGAATTGTGGACTCAATGGTTCGTCAACCTTTATCTATATAGCCAGTGCATTTGAGAGTTCATATTTAAAAAAACATGTTTTCAAAATCATACATCGACTTTTAGCGTACAGTTTTTCAGGGCATCGGGGTTCTGCGAGTACACTTTCTAAGGTTGAATTTTATTTTTTGGAGTGTATGGATATGCAAATCAATTTGGTTTTTTGGTTTTTTGACACAATTTCAATTTGTGTTGAACAAAAAATCGAAACCATTAATATTAGGGTCCTACATCACTCATTCGGCTGTTAATTTGGATTTATTAAACCCTGACAATACTGACATGATGGCGGCTTGTGCCATATAACCTTTGATATGGAATGTTTGTACAGGATGGGAATCGTGGACATGGGTCATGGAAGGATATCCTTCACTAATCTGGGTCCAGCTGTCCCTTCCAATCTACGTGAAATCACAAAGAGTCGAGTTGTCACAGATACATCAGTAGTAGCCAACCTCCCCAAGCCAATTTAGACACTCGTTTAGCTCGTCTTGAATGCCAAATGTACTTAATGGAGCACAATTTGATAGCATATTGGGCACATCAAGGATTCCAACCTCCTTACCCTCCAACCCTATGATTTCAGCGCTCAACTAATAGAGAAGCTTTATTTTCTCTCTTCTTTTCTATTTTCGTTTCTTTTATCTTATGTTATTACATTGGGGATAATGTATGAATTAGGTATGGGGATGGGGTATGTTCCATATAACCCATAGTTAGGAATCCTTATTGAAAATTTTTGAATGCTTATTGACTTATTTGCAATTAATTAGCCAATTTTGACACTTTCTAGACTTCCATTTTTAATAACTTAAGTAGTGCACATAACTTGAGTTAAATTTATTTTAGGAGATGTCACTTAGTTAAGAAATACAAGTGTATACACTTAGTCAAGTTTTGGCAATCATATGATTAAACATGATGTATAATTGTGGTGAATTGCATTAACATGTGAGTTTTTGGCCTAAAAGATTGAAACATCTATATCAATCTGTATTTCTTTGATGTGTGATTATCTTCTAAGGTGAATTTTTCTCTAGAACTTGCTTCGAATTGACTTGAGACCACATCTATACATGCATGCATAAAAATGATAAAGATCATCTTTGTTTTAACCATTTAGCTTAAAAAGCCAACCTAATTCAATATCCTTTGTTAAACTTTTTGAGCTAAACTCTTTTTCTTGATAAACCCACAATAAATAACTAAAACCTCTCATATCTTCATCCATCATAAATGTAAGCATGCATTCTAACCATAATTTATGTCAAACTTATTTGGAGAGATATGGAAAGCAAGGAAAATAAAAAGATGAAAGGAAATTGAAGAGATTTAGATTTGAATTGTGTTATACTACTATCTTTCAATATCAGTACAGTGATGAAAAATAGAACGAAAAGTAAAGAAAAAGAAAAGTAATAATACAGCAGTGAAAAACAAGTTACGGAGTAATCTATCTTTAAGAAATGACGCGGTTGACTACTTTGCGATTTAATTTGTGTCTCCCCAAGTGGTTAGGTACTTTACTAATGTTTATGATTTTTGCGCTTTTCCATTTATCAATCCTTACCTTTACTTATAGCCTAATACAGCCTTGAATAAAGTCCTTTGATTTGTTCATATTTGTATTTCAAGTGGTGAAAAGTTGGTGAAAAAGCAAACATATGGTAGAATATTTACATTAGAAGAATTTGAGTGAAATACTAAACCAACAAACACTTGAATGATTTGAGTGAAATCCAATCCGCGAGAGTTTGTTATAATTATGTGCTAGTTTTTGAATATGATTGCTTTAAATTGACTTTGTTTATATTACTTGGATGGTTAACTCTGGGATATTCATTGGTTTCAAATTATTTGACTCTTGAAGTGTGTGCTATTTACTGTTGTGAGACTTGGAATAAAGGAAGTTGATTAGTTGGCCAATTGATTGTAAATATAGTTTGTCGAGGACGAGCAAAAGATTGGTGTGGGGGAATTTGATAAGTTGTTATTTTTGTGCTAACTTTGGATATAAATCTCTTTAATATGTTGAAATTTTTATTTAAAATTAATGAACTTATTTCTTAATTATTCTCAAATGGTTTTCAACACATGGGGGATGAATTTGAATTAAAAAAAGCAAGGAAAGCAAAGACAATTCGAATTCCCAGCTAGCAGAAAAGTTTTTGACTAAGCATAGGCACGTGCAAAGGGAAAATTTATTTACAAAATCTGATTTGAATACAGATTCGATACACTTAGGATTTTGATGATTTAGGGAATCAAGTTGTTATCTTTTAGGTAGGGATCTGCTGCCTGATTATGTGGGGAGTGTATCTAATAAAGATAACGATAAGAGGGCAGAGATGACACTTCTAGTTAGATCATTTTACGTTTTCTGCTATTTTTTCTGGGTTTAGAGGATTTTCGTATTTTTTTTAAAGATCATATATGGAGACTATGTGTTTTGTTATTCTTCTGTTGGGTTTTACCTCTATTATGAGTAGCTAAATTCTCCTTCTTAGTTGAAGGGAACCACGTTATCATCTAATATGTGTAAGATTTTTTTAATAAAGTTTATTTCATTAATGAATATTAAATGTCTTCCGACTTGCTTTTTATGATTGAATTGATTGATCTCTAGGGTGCGCAACTAGGAATTGATCTATTTAATTTACATCCAGATTAGTAGGATTTGACGTTCAGTTTTGCTAATCCAAAGTGACAATTAGGATTACCATCTTTACGTTAGGGATTGAAAATTCTAGGAAAGATACTTATCTATATTAAATACATATTGTATGTGTATTGTCTTGCTCCCTAGTTCTCTTAGTTCTTAAAGCTATTAATTAATCAAACTTAAGATCATATATAAGTTGTTGGTTAATAAGAGTGATTAGAATACATGTTTCTATTCATTTAATCTTAAGAGAGAACATCATCCAATGAATATTTATTAATGGACTTAAATTTTATATCGATGATCCATATTAATTTGATAACGTAGGTGACCTGAAACCAAGTTTTGTTATTAATTTTCTAGATCTGAATATTTTTGTTTATTTCGAATTTTTTTCATTTTTAATTTCTTTAAATCACGTTAATGCAACCCCCCAATTTGTTTTAGTTTTCAACTTATATAGTATTTACCAATAGATTCCTTGTAGGAACAATCCCCTTTCCACTATTACATTAATTTATGTTGCAGGAACTTGGCTTCTTTTTATATTTGGTTGCAGGCGACAACATTACCACACAAACACCAAGTTGGAGGAGACCCGTTGCAATCGAATGTAGCAACAAACTAGAAACCATGAAAATACAAGAATTAATGTAAGATTCTTGTAGAAATACCTTGACAGAATAGGCGCATACGTTGAAAAAAAGAAGAAGAAGAAAAATAATGGTAAGAATCTTCAACGGCGAAGGATGTGAGGGAGAATTGGAAGTAAAGAGAGATTGAGATTTTTAAATTAGGTTTACTTAAGATTAATTAGAATTAATTCATATTTATTAAAATTAATCTAAATTCAAGATAATTGAATTAATTATATATACGTCATTGTTGGTTTCATTTGAAAAAATATATAAGAAGTGTCACGTTAACGCTAACAAATCTTCAAACTATTAAAGATTATATTATTTTATTTACTTAGTGTTGTTTGAATAGTTTTTGATATTTTAATATTTTAAATATATATTAAAATTTGACATATATTTTAGCAAGAAACAACATTTTTACTTTATTTATAATAACATTGTTGTAGAAATTTGTGGTAAAAAAGTTCTTGATCAATTTTTATGAAGGATATATAAATTCTTAAATTTTAGTATGGTTCTGCCAAAAATATAGATCTTAGTTCCATTGTCTTGCATATTATAGATTAACTAAAGTTTGTAATTATGATTGATTATTTAATGTTTTATTAATTATTTAATGTTGATGTTGTGGGTATGACCCTATTTGGTAATTAGCAAATTGCATTAACTGTTAGCTGATTCTATCAGCAGTTAGTTAATAACTGATTTGATCAGCGGATAATATTAATTGTTTATTAAAGATTATTGGTAAAATTAAGTGAAAAATTACTTATGAAGGCATGACTTAAAAAAAGAATTTATAAAGCTATGATTTGATATTTAATTTTACAAAAATTAAGTTTTTAACTTTAATATAAAACATAGAATATTCATAAAAAATTTGCCACCGTAACATATTTTTTATTTTGTAACCAGAAAACTTATTTCATTAGTAAAAAAATTTTATCACTAGCATAATACATACTCCTAAGTTTTGTAACAAAAAAACTTACTTCATTGTAAAACAAATTTATCACTATAGAATACATACAAGATTTTTAGTAATGCATGATTTTTAGTTTGAATTATGCTATAGTGATATGCATGCCATAATTCAAACAAAATTATGCTACAGTGTTGTCACAACATAACTTTAATTATGCTATAGTGACATTCATAATGTCACTGTAGCATAATTAGTATAATTCAAAAATTATGAAATGAGAGTATAATTGATTTTTTATGTATTACATTTTCAATTGAACATTAAAACGCTTCTATACAGAACCTTTTCTAAAATCAGCTGGTTGGGGGTTAAATTTGCCAACCAATTAGCCATTCACCAAACACATCCATTAACTTTTTAATATGGTAAAATAGTTAAAAGGTGTCAATCAACTAAAAAGTAGCTAATAAGTTGTTTACCAAATGAGCTCTATATGGATTCCTTATTATATTTCAAATCAGATCCAGATGATAAACTAATGAAGGTAATAATTATTTCTTTAGCTGGGGAAGAGAACAAATATTTTCCTTTGCAAAAGCAACCATGTAGAACTTTTACTCTATTAGGTCATGATTGGATATTAAAACTTTTGAATGGAAATCCTACAAGGAGTTATGAAAACTTAAAAATGAGCAAGATAATCTTCATGAGCTTATGTGAAGAGTTGAAGAGTTTTGAAGGCTTAAAAGCAACAAGTTAATTGATTGTGGAAGAACAACTAGCAATTTTTTTTATGACTATAAGGAATGGTGAGACAACTAAAGTCAATATAGAACGCTTTCAACATTTGATTTAAAAAATTTTGAAGTACTCTTGCAAAGTCTTATATAAAGTTAATCGTCTTGCAAAAAGAGTCATCATTCTACCATCCTTTACCAATATACCTCCTAAAATTCATCATAATTTAAAATTCTTTCCATATTTCAAGTACATTAATATATTTAATTACTATTAATTATGTCCTTATGATTAATAATTATTTTAATAGTATAAGTTTTTTTAGGATTGTATAGAAGAAATAGATGGTATACATATTGATGCACATGTTTCGACCTAGGGAAGGTAATGGCCAGAGCCTTACCAGGCCATGGATAGGCCAAGCCCAAGCCCTACCTAACTTTTTATTTTTTTAAAAAAATTCAAAATAATGTCGTTTTGAAATTGTCCATTGAGCCTTGGGGGCTCAATTGTCAATCCTATTCTAACCGATGATTAAATACCATATAAGGGCAAAAGAATTGATTCAACCCAAAATAGTATGTGTTGTTGCTTATTTGACATGCATTTTACATATGTAATGGCTAAATAGGAAAGTACTACAAATGACTCTCAACTTAGTTTAAAAACAGTGACAAATCCAACAAATCAATTTACTATATCTCCATAATATATTATATTATTTTAAATAAATATAGTAATTATGATTATTTTTTAGTAACTTTTTATTAATATTATGTTTTTTTATATGTTAGGTAAGTTCTATTTGGTTGATTCAGGCTACACCAATATGCTTGAATTTCTTTCACCATATTGAGGTGAGAGATATCATTTATGAATTATAGAAAAACAGAAAGACCTCAAGGTTCACAAAAAATTTTTAACTACAGGTATTCCTCATTAAGAAATATTATTGAGAGATGGTTTGACATTCTAAAAGCAAGATTCTCTATACTTTCAAAGATGCTGAATTATGGTATGGAAAAACAAAAATATATCGTTATTGTTTATTGTGTTATATACAATTATATTAAAATGTATAGATAAAGTAATGAATTATTTGACAACTGTGTTGAAAATAAAGACAAATTAGGAAAAGTAAAAATGAAGATGTAAGTTCTCAAATGGAGTATAATATAATTCCAACACAACTTCAAAGTATGTCATGAAAAACATATGAAATTGCTATATAATTGTGTAATAATGATATTATTTCTAATTGATTTATGTTTTTTTGGTAAATGATAGTACTATTATATTTTGAAGAATTATAATATGATGAACATATTTCATTGATTAAAATGATTAAATGTAATTTTATCATTTATAAAATTTCATTATATACAATTAATGCACAAATTTCTTTAGTATATAAGAATGAGTATATTTTATTTTTAACCATAATGAGAATTAACTAATTTTAAAATATAATGTAATATACTAAAAATAATTAACATAAGAGTATAATTAAAAATAGAAACAGAATAATAAAACTAAACATGCTTTTGTTTTTAGTTTTTCTATTACATATCAACCAACATGTTTTTATTCTTAGTTTTTATAGTATAAATCTTAACCAAAGAGGTTTTTGTTTTTTTAGATAGATTAATAGATAATATATAATATCACTTACTTAGATATTAAGCTGAATTCACCTGCAAAGATATATCTAAATTATGATACGTAGAAAACTAACTTACATTCAAAATTTAATGATTATCTTTTAGATTGAAATTTGAAAATTCAACTATTAATGAATAATACTAAATCCGCTGAAGGGTGTTTTAGTAATTACCAATGATTATCAGTAGTGTTTATATTCGCAATAAAATATATTTACCTTTCATTTATTAAATAGCTAGTCCACGGATTGACAGGAAATAATTGTTTGTCATCTTCCAACCAAATAAACGTTAATTTTGCATTCAAGTACTACAAACGTGTTTCACCAGATTTACTAAGCTGAAGCTAATTATTTCGTTGAGTGTCTTGCGAGTTGGCGAGATAGAGGTATTGATTGACATTTCTTCAGTTTGGTACATACCCTGAAAGGCGAGAGTTCCGATCTGGTACTAATTTTCCGACCAAAACTTTGTAGCAAAAATGATAATCAATTCCACCTTTGTCAGTAGTATAAAATTAATGTGTAGAACTATTCGAAAAGTCAATGGTAAATTTAAGGGAGTGGATGTTTAGTTACACAAGGGAAAGGATTTCCCTCCCTTTCCCACCAAAGGGAGGGAAATTGCAAGATAAGAATAAAAATGACCCAAATTTTTCTTCCATTCCTTTCAATTCTCTCTCTTATTCTTGTCCAAATAATGAAAAGGAAGATAAATACAATTTCTTTTCCTTTCTCTTCTCTTGGTTTCCCTCCATCCAAACAAAAGCTAAGGTCTTTTTCTTAAACGGAGAGGTGAAAAAGTTTTTCTTGGAATACAGTTATAAGTCTCTATATTCATCATTAATGCCCACACAATACAGAAGTTAACTGCCTAGTTACCATTCCTCGTGGTGCTCTATATGGTTGGGGACACTTTGTGGGGAAGTTTACAATTTATATGCGATCATATCAATATAGTAACCCTCCGTCGCCTACACTAATTGAAGTATAAGGGGGTGTTTGGTTTTAGCACGAAATTGGGTATAAGTATGGATATAATAGTATAAGGGAATGAGAATGGGTGTGAAAAATAAAAAATGATATTTGATTTGTAACTTGGATTTCTGAATTAATACCAATAATGTTGTTTGGTTTGTTGCATTAATGGGAATGAAAGATAATATAATACCATTTTTATATCATATTTAAAATGGAATATAAAGCATAAAACAACATCAAAATCAAACTGCTTTAAACATAAACACCGAAAGAAGTATTGAAGTAGCTACAATTTTCCAATAACTTCAAAATTGAAGAGCCCAAGAGTCCGTCAAACAGCTTTATAATTATGAATAATAACGATAATAAAAATAATAATAAGAAAATTAATTTTGTATAATAATAATAATAATAAGTACAAAATTTATAATAATAATT
>JANKOE010000009.1:30764756-30796480 GCA_026284465.1 Erythroxylum citrifolium | reverse complement strand
GCGGATCCCTTGATTGCGGAAGCACTAGCACTTCGACAATCCTTGCAAATTCTAAGACAGCAGCACATTGAAGGCGGTGGCACTATTTTTATGGATTCTCAAATTTTATTTTTAGCACTTAGCTCACCGAACTTTAATCTTTTCAAGTTGGGTACTATTATTTGTGATTGTAAGACTTTGTTATTATCGCTACCGAATATTTCTTATAGGTGGATTCGTAGGCAAGCCAATAGATGTGCTCATTCCTTAGCTCGAGCATCTATTCGATTTGCGCATCTACGGATTTGGTTTTCTACTCCTCAGTTTCTAAATGAGTTTTATCATCATGAATGAGAATTTGAGTATTTTGCTTTTCAAAAAAAAAGAAAAACTTCTTTTAGAAAATTATATAAGTAACACTTTCTAATCCAATTATAATAATATTTCTAATTTTATTAGAAATTAATTTTCCTTAATTAGAAAACTATTTTCAAATATTAAAGGAAATTACTTTCAAAATTAAATTTAATTAAGAAAGTCATTTATATTATTTATTTAGAGATTGATTTCTTAATTAATTAGAAAATATTTCTTTAATAAATTAGAAAAATATTTTCAAATATATTAAATAAATCACATTTTTCTTAATTAATAAATGAAAGAACTTTTCAAAATTTAACTAAGAAAAATACTTTTTTCTAAAAAAATCAAGAAACTTATTATTCATAAATAAAGAAATAATTTCTAAATAAATTGAATAATAATTTTCTAAACAAATAAAATCATAAATTTAATTTATCTCAATCAAATTGAAACAAATAAATTTAATTAAGAAACAACTTTCTTAACAACTTAAATCATTTTTCTTAATTTTAAGGAGTCTAATTAATTAATTTCAATGTAATTAAAACTAATTAATTATAATTTTAGAAACTACTTTTCTAATTAATTAATGTCAACTTAATTGAAACTAATCAATTCTAATTTTAGAAATTACTTTTTCAAAATTAATTAAGAATCAATATAATTGATAATCTTAATCATATTAAGAAAAATAATTACTTTACTTTCGGAATTGAATTTTATAATTAATTTAATTTAATAATTTAGCATTTGAAAAGTTAAACTAAATTCCAAAATAATCCTAATAAAATCAACGTTTTTGAAAAAATTCAAATAATTAGAGACACTTTTTAAAAATTATTAAGGATTTAAATATAATTAATCTCAATTAAACTAATTTAAATAAAAAGAAGGCTCAAAATCATTTAAAATTTTAATAAAACAGGTCTAGAACTGTCTGGCGCGTGCATCTTTATGCTTGGCCCGTGCATCGCACGCGGTAGCAACATCTGCATCAGACACGTTAGCCCATGTGATCGTTTTCCCAGATAAGGATTTTCATTTTTTCGGCACCAATGTGTTTGTATCTTCTACTCTGGTTGCGTCCGACTCCGGTCCTTGGCTGTGCCTGAAGCGCCTTCGTTGGAGGCTCCTTGTCATCCTGTTGGACCATCACCCCTACGGCGACGGTCGCCCTCTGAAGCGTCAATGGATGTACTTCACTAGCCATGAGCCAACAAGAAAGCGCAAACCAACATACAAAAATCAACCAAAATATATGCAACATAGCCCCAACCTTTTGTTAGATTCCAGCAGCCACAATACGCAAGCAACACCCAAACGCAATCGCAAGCCACCAACAGTCGTCGGTAATGCACAACAAGCAAAACAAAAACACAAAACCAATACAACACAACCGAAGGGGACTGGAACATGTTATTCCGATTTCATACAAGCAGAACCGGAAAATCAAACTATTCCCAAAACCAACACAGGCAATTAGAAAACGGACCGCCCAAAGCATTTTTCAGTTTTTATGCATTAAGCATCTTATCCCTTTTATTGTGAATTTTCAGATTCTAGGTTTCACAAATCAAACGGCTTCGGGTTTTGAAAAATTCTTGGTTCTTAATTTTGTTAATCTGAACTTTTCAGATTATTTAGGTTTACAACAATTGTAAATTCAATTCCATAACATCAATAAAAATAACATAATTTAATCAAATCATATAATTAAATTATGCTCTGATACTACTGTTGAAAAATCGGAACGAAATGAAATCTCAATTGTAATGAAATAATTGCGAAATTTTTTTCAAATTGATTTACCGAAAACTAATATCAATTTAATTTTATAAAACGATTAACACATAAATTATAATAAAACGTTAAAATAAATTTACACTTTATTCTAAAGCTTGATTATTTTCTTGTTGTATCCCTCAAACTGTTTCTAAAATTGATACATCTCAACCACGACAGCCGCACAAGTGTTCGGCTTTTAAAAGTGTCCGCAGAATAGGTTAAGAAAACTCTATAACATTTACAGAGAGAGTTACGTAAGAAATGCTAGCTTTATAGAGCTTAAGCCAATTTATAATAAGTTTTGGACATTTTAGTAATTTAATTAAAATTAAATTCTAATTTCAAATAAACTTTAATTAGAGTTACAAATAATTCTAATTAAATAGCAATTATGCTCAAATAAGATCTAATATCTTATATTGATGCTTATTTATTAAATATATCATATTTATTCATAAAGTTTCTCAAACTTTATAATCAAGTACAACTCTATTAAATATCTTTGCTCTCTTCAACACGTTCTATATATGAGACCAATTAGGTTCTCAAAGATATTGGCAATGAATTTTAATTTATAATTAGAATTAAATAAATTAAAACTTCTTTTAATTTATCTTTAATTCTCTAATTAAATAATTTATAGTCATAAATCAATATTAGTGTCTAGCATCACGACCACCCAAATACTTAGGAATGTCAAAGTAGTTTTGACTTACCTTTTCGTGAATGATTTTTCAGTATAATTCAATATTTTTATCATATAATGTTTCGATTAGACATAGAGTATCGACTTAATGTCTACTTTATTTTGAGTCCAATTATATTACTTCTCTGTCATTAGCTATTGTTTAAATTAATGACATTTGTAAATTATTTACAAAGCGTCATTCCAATTTGGCTAAGGATTTCCTTAATCAATACTAATTGAGAATAACATAACATTCTCTCTGATTATTTTAAGGTGATAAATCATATCTTGATCATACAATTGCCTTCATATAGTTCATGTCTCTCTATTAGTTAGGTGTAAGACTGCATAATATTAGACCTTCCCAGACCCCGTGTGTTTGCTAAATTTCTATTGGGTTGTTGTTATTGTTTTCAATCTTTTATCATTTAGTGCTTTGATTAAACATTAAACATGTAATTAATTTCTACTCTATTTGAATTCTATCATGTTAGTTCTCTATTATTAATAATTAATTCAATTATTGACATTTAAAAACTATTTTCATAGTATCAATCTATCTTGGCCAAGGGTTTTCCAAATCAATAATTAAAAAAAAATAGAACATTCTCCCCCATCACTTTAAGATGATACATCATATGTTGATCACTCAACTAACTCCATACAATTCATGTTATATCCAATAACTATCAAGTGAACTATCATTGACTATAATAGATCATAATTAGTATCAAAATATAACTATCACAATGAGAATTTTAATAAACATACAAGTAATGTTTTAAATGGAGTTCTCATATGGGATCAATTCGGTGGACTTATTCTCTGATAAGTACTCACATGTTTAGATAAGTATCTTAATACTTTAATCTATAAGATTAACTACTTTGTTCATAAATAATAAATATATTGTGTGCTATTTTTTTTACATTCTATTAGTGTGCAATTTCACTGTAACAATGATTAGAAACAATTTAAAAATAATACATAAATATAATATGAATCTCATAATTATAATGTAATCATAATTTATTTGCAATATATACCTATCTTATAAATTTTGTTATATACATCTGAATATATAAGATAAAGAATATCTTTAAATAATTATATAATCTAAATTATAACTAACTAATTAATTGTAAGACAAACCAAAATAAACAACTAACGATAAAGGCACCTGTGATATTTTGACTTTCCAAGAAACCTAAAACCAAACCCTTACCTAAAGAACTTCATTGTCCCTTTGCCCAGACTCGAATCACTATCCTTCCGAGTCCTCGCAAGAGGCACGTTAGGAAGGCCATCCGGGATCCTCTCATCTCGACCCACATCAGGGAAAGAGGAAGCTCGTGTCCAAACTGACCCGACATATAAAAAAACACTATGCTTCCAAAGCTATTTCCAAGAAATACTTATTTATGGTAATTCCAAGCCTAATTCAATTTATGTTCTTAATAAGAAAACATAAAAATTACATAATATTTTCAATAAAAATTCAATGATACGTTTCTACAAAATACAAAGTAGCTTTCAATTCGACAGGCATTATCCCTTTAGTCTAATTGTCAACATTCTTTTTCTGTTTTCTTAGAACTTGAATAGAATTGTTATCTCTTGAAACCATCGGTAAGATTATTCTTTTGTGGTTAAAAAGTTATTTTTGTGAAAGGTTGTGTACAATTAATGTCTTTTCTTTGATTTTGGCAAAATAAAGAGCCTTCTGTATTTAAAAATGTGTGCACGAGAGATTATTGTGGTTGTTGATATTAATTGTTATTAAGTACAAACTCTCTTGACCAAAAACTAATAGAAAGGATACATTATAAGTCGGCATAGACTAGAAGTTAGTTGAGAGAAAACACAGAGAATTTATTAAAAGATAGTAACCAAACTTGGATTACAAACTTCTTCGTCTACTCAAGGAGCAACTTGAGCCAAACTATAGTGAGGATTATTATTACACACCGGATTATTATTACACACCACAAGCAGTTTTGCCAATAGAGCCTTTAAAAGAAAAAGGTACTACAAACTCATATCAATGGAGTGGAAGATACATATGCGAAGCTTGTTTAAGCACATACAGTAGGGTTAGCCAACAGATACTCATCCACGGCCTTGTACAGTCCCATGGCCTTAACTTCTCCCGCATTGATTTCCTCAGGGTTGAGCACAACTCCGGGCTTTGGATGATAGT
The DNA here is from genome assembly GCA_026284465.1 of Erythroxylum citrifolium. Lineage (NCBI taxonomy): Eukaryota > Viridiplantae > Streptophyta > Magnoliopsida > Malpighiales > Erythroxylaceae > Erythroxylum > Erythroxylum citrifolium. Next base: position 30,791,465 of record JANKOE010000009.1, on the reverse strand, counting down.
GGTTGGTTGCTTTCACCACACATCCATTGCCTGAAGCCTCGTACTTGACCTCGTGGACCACAGACACGAGCTTGTCACCCAATACATCACCTTCGAACAAGGTGTACTTGCAAAAGCAGTTGTTGATGTCTAGTACGTCGGTCCTGTGCTTCATGTACTTGAATTCACCTCCTGAAGAAACAAAATTCCGTGTCAAAACATACATTTTCATATATGTAATCTTGTGGTCATGACCAAACCATTTACTCACTTACCTTCAGGGAGCTTGGTTACTTTGACATCCCCTTCGACCTCAATGCACTTGAAAGCTTCAGGCATGGCCTTGGGGAGGACCTTCTCGGACTCGATAACAACTGCCTTGAACAGTCTTCGGGCGGGAATGCAACTGGTATACTCGTGTGTGGTAGTGAGACCCATGTTTGTTTGGAAGAAGAGAAAATGAGAAAAAGGATCAGAAACAGGTAGAAAAAGAAGGATGAATGGGATTGTGCTTTGAGCTGTGAAGATCAGGTTGCTAAGCTCAGGTATTTATCGTGTAAAATAGGTAGGCTGCCTCTGGGCTATTACCTCCTCAGTCTAAAAGAGTGGGCAGAGCATTCCATCGTAGAAAGACCGCAGGGTTGGTTTCTAGAATTTGACTAACCGGATTAAAAATACTTGATTTCTAAAATGATAAGCAACCGAGCTTGAAAGTTTATATATTTATGTTATCCAAGAAATGAGTCTATTTTTTCTGTCCAATTTTATGATGTTTTATTGTGTCCAATGAATCTCAGTCATTTATTTATGCAGATCCTACGTTTATTTATATAGGATCCGTATAAATTAACGGCTGAGATTCACTGGACACAATAAAACATCATAAAAATTGTAAAGAAGATCTTGGCTGCCAAGAAATATCTATCTTTTGACGATAACAAAATAAGTCAGCAAAAGCATGCTATAGAATATTAGTCTACTGACTGAAACCTGTAATGGAGAAAATACTGAGCCATCAGCTTGACTGAAGAGGAAAGTAAGGAAAGTAAGGACGCCATTTTTGACTAAATCATCATTCTCTGGTATGGTTTGATTTTATTAGATTGTCAGGATTATCTTTTCAGTGTGATATTGCAGTGTTAGTCAAATGAATAAATGAAACATCATCAGAATTTGTATTAATGGTCAAAGCTGATCTAAAAGTAGAAAAGTGGCACACAGGGAGAGGAGCCTCAGCTGCAAGACAATTTTATCTAAAACACCTTCTGGGTATGACGTGTTTTGTTAAATGGATCAAACCAAGATCAACATTATACTTAAAGAGTGAAAAGAATTACAGATGTTGTAAACAATGTTTGGAGACATAAATCTCCAATAAAATGTTTGGTTAACTCCTTGATTAGATCTTCTTTCAAGTTTCACCATAATATATATTGGAATTAGATGTAAATTTGAAATTTCGTAGTTATATTTAATTATTTGTTTCATCTATTATATAGAAACCAAAAAGAGTACTAATCTTTTAATACAACTCATTTAACCATTGCTAAGCTATCTTATTAATGAGAGTCCCTGTACACGTGACACTGTCATCTCAGCAAAGATAACGGTGGTGTTAGAATTGAAAAAAATGAAAGTTTGAGCATTTTATTTATACTTTTATGTAAATATTCAAACTCTTTAACCCTTTGTCCGTATATATATTTTGAAAAGTATAGAAAGAATTGTTTTACATTTTTAAATATTTTTTAATAAATTAATCTAAATTTTTTAGAGTTTACTGAAATTAACAGTCAACTTATTTAAATGGAAATAAAAAGAAAAACATCAAACAAGTTATTTTTTAAATAGAAATAGAAAGGCAAAACATATATATTTTATTCTATACAAATTCATAATTGTTCCTGAATAATAAATTTCTTCTTCAAGTCTAATGCGACAGTTCAAAGATGCGAATTTCTCTGGTAGCATAAAGCAGGCAACTCAGGAGCCAGTTCACGTCAACAACCAACTGGAATTATTTCTCAGTTTAGCTACATTTTGTAAAACTTACAAGTTAAAAAATTAAAGAAATTGAAAAATCAACGTAATCTCTCTGTTCTTCTCACTCAGCCAGAAAAAAAGAAAAAAGAAAAAATCGTAGATACATATATAATATAAGCAAAAAAAAAAATTCTGAAACCTCTTTTCCTCGACGTGGCTAGTGAAATTCCTACTTTCTGTTACCGATTTTGCGCATCCCATCAGCTAGAGGTGGATGCCTTCCAGTCCTTTGCAAGGTACTTCGAACTCCATTTGGTTTCCTTGACGGTGAAGGGCCTAGCATTGTATTCAAGTTCCTACAAAAGTTGAAAGCTTGGTCAGGGAAAATGTTACGATCACTTGCATCAAAAATTAATCAGCGTACAGGATTATTACAAAACAATAATCAAAATTGCACCTTAGGTCTTGGTTCTTTGCTGCTTTTGAGAATGACTTTTTGGCCTTCGACTCAATTCCATTGGTTAAGCTGGTAAGTTTGGCCTGATTAAGTTGCCACAATAAATCAGGTTCGGATGAGTCGCTAGTGACAGCATCTAGATTATCATCCAGGTCGTCTGTTGTAGCAACCTTCAAACGGCTATTACCCATGAAAATGTTATAGGATTGTTCAGGGAAATTCTTGGTAGAATCTGACAGATACTTTTGGTACAAGACATTAGGCAAATGGCCATTATCAGCTCCCCAACATCCCGTTGAGTTTTCAACTCTGTTTATGGCTTCTTGTTTGTTCACCATGACTTTATCCACCCACTCACCAGATCCCATTTCCTTCTCGTCCTCCCCATAATTTTGGCTAGGACTAATGACCGGAGGCCATGGAGGTGAATTAACCAACAGCTCATCAAGATCGAAACTTTGCTTCTTTTGCCGCAATTTAGAGTTTGAATGAACCTGCACAAAACTCAAAATTGGTCAAAATTTATCATGTCGTATATGCACGATATTAGTTATTTCGTTATGTAAATAATAACAGCAGCAAAGTGTAAAGATTAGGACTGAATTAGCACCCTAAATGCCATAGGATAAGATCCAAAAGAAGAACCAAATATGGATTCCTTCTTCAAAGAATATAATTGGTTTAGTTATCAAAATGTGTGGATTTTACTCTTTCATATTACAGAAAGTGGAAACTATTCCAAACAGTTGGCTGCTAAGCTCACAAGAGATAACACTTCTCGCAAAGACCTTTTGCAAGCTAGTTTCTGAATCTAGTGATATAATTGCAGGGCTTGTAACAATTGCAAATGCTCAACTATATTAACCTGAAAGCGCTCAACTATATTAACCTGAAAGCTTTTAAAAAGACAAAGCAACCCACTGATCACAGTGAAGCAATATTCACCTCTATGTTGCCTACATCACCCATGGGTTGCCTGAAGCCAATGGTATCAGTCAAATCTCCACATTGTTGCTTGGGATTGAAAGGTGTAAAGTCACTTTCTTTCCTTCTATAGCCATCAGAATTACCAGATGCAGAATATTGAAGGTATTCTGGCTCACCCTCCTTTTTCGCCAGTGTGGCCTTAAGGCTTGCAATCTGGAGGTAAAGAAAGACAATAAAATCAACTTTAGGTGGCTGGTATGTCAATTAGAAAGTTAATAGTGAGGTGAGGGAATTATAGAAGGTTAAAGCTTAGAGATAAAGAGGCACTAACTTGTTCTTTGAGTTCTTTAATATCTGCACCATCTTTGTTCACTCGTGCGGCACCAAGTTCAACAGTGGCTACCCGCTCTGCAAATTTGAGCGTACTTATTGTTTCACCAATGGCATCAAGCTCAGGGTTTATGTGAACAAACATCAGTGTCTTGGCTTGCCCTCCTGAAACAAGAATAGCAAAGCAAAAAGTGGCCACTGCTCTCTGAAAAGAACGAACTGAGAAAATCTTAGTTGAACTATGCCATTTGGACCTTACCAAGTGAATCTTGTAGTAACTGTGTAAGCTTGCTGTTTCTGTAAGGGACATGGGGATTCTTTTGCGCAAGTGATGCAATGACATCACCCAAAGCAGAGAGAGATTTGTTAATATGCTGTGCTTCTTTAAGTCTATCCCCTGTGGCTTCAGATTTGTCCACCCGCTCACTACCCGCCAAATCAACCAAATGCATGCAGCCACGAAGAATAGTCCCGGATGTCATGTCTATTCCTTGAACATGAACAGTCAAGCAGCTACATTTCCACAAAGACTATAAGCTACACTGGCTAAAAGCACTGGAATATATAATTGAGCAAAGAACACACAATAGACAAGAACCCACCTGTGAGAACGACTGCTTCGGTCATTTAATGCTGTAGCACCAACAGCACGATTCCTTTGTCCAACGTTCATCAAATCAATTACATCTGATGTTGATGACACTGCAACTAGGTTTGCATCTGGTACGTTTAGACCATTCTGAGAACTATTGCGGATTTCTAATGTGTCACTGAATTAAGTATGACTTTCTTACATGCAATTTCACACATTCAGATGAAGTTTCAAATACTTGGTATACTTATCAATTAAAAGAGGAAATCATCATGAAATCAAGCTAAAGTGGTATATAATGCATAAAAAGAATTGCATAGTTTTGAAGGATATCTTCTGTTACTTCCGTCAGTCACAAGGAGATCCCTGACTTGCTCATTGTAAATCTCAATCATTTGAACCACAACATTATAGCGGAAAGTGTTCTTCCTTTGCTCTGCTAGAAGAAACAAGTCACTCAATGCCCTATAATTCACACCAAGGCTTTCCTCCGTAAGCTCTTTGGGTCCTGTCTGAAAGTATGACAACAAAACATTTTGGCATACTATTAAGAAACCACAACATTTTCTAGCATAATGAGCAACATATATATCTTAAATGCTTTACCATTGTATATGTTTTTCCAGATCCAGTTTGACCATATGCGAAAATGCAAACATTATATCCATCCAAAACGGACCGAATCAAAGGCTGCATGTCAGAGAAGACCTCCGCTGCAATTTAATGAATCATTTAATTTAAGATTCATATAATTTTATTTGTGCCAAGAATAACTCTTGATGAAATTCTAGCCAACCTTGTGTTGCAGTTGGGCCAAAAACTTTGTTGAAGCTGAAGGACTTGCGTCCTTTGCCATATCTTGATGGGGTGTTTATATCAATAGATCCTTCTTCTATATTGTCCACGGTACTTAAAAAATTTGATTGTCTCGATAAAAATGGTCGCACTCGACAGTAAACCCGAATACTACCTATTCAAAGGAAACAAAATATGAAGGTTTTATGAAAAAAAAGCTCAGATATAAGTTCCACAATAGATTTTTTGCAATAGTAGCCTACCCTTTAAATCCTGCACTTCATTGTAAAGCTTACGATTTTCTTCAAGGACCTTATGGTAACCCGAAGCCGCATGAGCTAGTCCTTGAATATGCATTCCTGTAAAGAAAGTAACAAGTTTGAACCTCAGCTTCAAAGCTTCATAGTATTTGTGTGGCTTGCCTTCCCCACCAAGATCCACCAAAAAAGAAGCAAAAGGAGGTGGAATGATAGGCACAGAGCGATTAAAATAAAACAAAGTCTAAATTAGAAACTTACCAAGATTGTTGAATTCTTCATGAAATTTCATTTGCATAAACTGCAAACCAGCCTTTGTTGCACGAAGTGAATGTTTTAATTCCTACAATAGAAAGATTATCGTAGGCAGTCTTGTTGCTTATAGAGCCAGAGAAAGATACATAGCACAAATAGCATACCTGGACATCTCTTTGCTGTTGATCAAAGACCATCTGCTTTTTTAAAGTTTGGTTTTGTGATTCGTCCTCCTTGATTTTGTGAGAAAGTTCCTCTTTCTTGATCACTTCATTGCTAATCTCCTCACTCTTCATCAATCAGAAACCAAAGAAAATATGAAGTACAAATGATATATCGATGGCTTCAAAATGAAATTTCATAACCAACTGGGGCTATGCAGATCAAGGAGATTTACCGTTTTAGTTTTTAATGCAGATTTGAAGGAAAACTTATTTCCCTGTGACGAAGTGTTGTTTTTGGGAGTAGCCTTAACCTTCAAATTACAGCAAAAGATAAAAATTAATTGGTGTTGATGGAGTTCCATTTTCTTCTTATGAAAGAAAGTTAAACTTCAGCATACCAGATCACGTTGGTTTGCAATCCTATGCTCAAACTCATCAACAAGCTTGCTGAGAACTGATTCCACCAACTATTGCATGTGGACACGGCATAAGGCAATGTTAGAACTTAGAAGCAAGGGAAACAAAAGCAAGCTACAGTACTTAGTCACAGTAAGAGGCAACAACTATAGAGTTATGATGCAATGCAAATGCTTTTCATCAGGGAGTGGAAATGCGAAAATTATAGTGATACGAGGACAGCTAATTTTTCTGCATCAAAAACAGAACACTAGTTTTGTAAAAGTTGCTGCACTTGCTAGTACATTCACTTATTAATTAGTTTATTTTGATCAACGGATGCTCCACCTCCAAGTCATATTAAAAAATATAATGGAAGTGTAATCTCTTACCATTTGAACTTCTTCAGGCTTTTTATCCATCAACAGAGGACGAACAAGCATGCTCCATGAACCAGTGGACTGCGACAGTTATAAAAATTTGAATTCCTTTATGTCCAAGCACAAGTACAACCACAACCCTAAGAGCTAAGTGTACCAACCATTTTATTGGAATCAAGCTCAGCGGGCAGGGCACTCAATGATTTCTCATTCATTGGTGAGTTCCTTGACAAACAATTCATGAACGGTTCTGCATTTTTCCTCACAAATGATTTTGTGGTCATGGTAGGTTTCACCGTTCCTCCAAATTTCCATACTCCATTTCCACCACTCTGTTTCCACTCATAATAGGATTTGAGTGCCAAAACACTGTTCACAACCCTGGCAGATTTTCCTCCCTGAGATTGTGTGGAAAGAGGACAACAACATATTGGCAAGTTTAGGCCAAAAACTCAACAAAACACAACTCAGCTTTAGAAATACAGGTATATACAAATTGCAATTTAAAAACTAAGGGAATGAAGAAGAAATTTGCTTATAGCAAAGTGCAAGACATACTTGCTCAAGATCAGAAGCTTCAAAAGTAGGAACCCCCAACTCTTGAACAGCCACAAGGAAATTCCTCACGTTTTCAAAGTATTGAAATGCAGACAATGCTGCTCCATCCGGGATAAGCGCAGCGTCACATGGACTTTCAACCACCTGCAAGCAATCAATTTTTTTAATACCCCATAAATTTTTATCTAATAACTACAACAATCGACAAGGGATTGGGTTAATTGCATATATGTACATATACATATGTATAAATTCACTCACCTTAGGCACAGCTCCAGATTGGACCTTATTAAGAGCATTGCATAGAATGATCCCACTTCTCAACCCAAGCCTCAACTCCTCCTCCGAAGGCTCTGCCGGCAAATCCTTAGCTCCCACTACTCCGACCATCTTTCTTAACCACCCTGCTGCTTCATATCTCCTCGACGCTACAGTTAATTTCATCAAGAAAGGATACATAAATTTTTTCTCAAAAATTGTATATTCCATGTAATGAAACATCCCGAATCAAGCAAATTGATATCTAATAAGAAGAAAAAAGAAAGTACATATGTAGGATACCAGCTTCTTGAGCTTTTCTAGACTCTAAATCAACATCTCTGTGTCTAATGCCGTGCTGTTGCAGAACATCCTCCACCACTGCCGCCACCGAAAACGACAATCCTCCTTCCTCCATTCCTCCCTACCAAACGACAACCCCTAGAAACAATCAACAACAAGAAGAAACGCTCTGTTTCTATTCTGTTTCCTCAACAAAACACTACAAACTTACAACAACTACTCCTTCACTCCTCCCGAACCAAAAAGCAGAAAAATGGCCTTCAAATTGAGAGAATGAGAATGGGATGAGAGAGAGAGAGGGGGGGAGGGAGATGATGATATTTTGCGGTGTGTTGGATTTGGCTTTTGCCTTCTTTTTCTCTTTTCAAATCTCTTTATTCATCTCCCACGTTCCTCATTGTCTACTCAACTACTTACTTACTGCTAACCTCCCATACTTAAAGATCTCTGTACGTGCTTTGTAGTTTGTACTCGTTTCTACGTACCACGCACACTCTCTCTCTATCTCTTTCTCTCCCATACCTGCTTCTCCTAACCTCTCTCCCAACCTCCCGTTGTAACTGCCTTGTCTTTTCAGAAGCCATACTCGGCGCGTGCACCTTTACCAAGGTGGAGCTTGTAAAAATCCTCGGGCGTGATCGTCACGCTCTGTAACGGAACAGTGATCTTTATTCCACCATCCTTTCAAAAACTCGTTAAAACTTCACCGCCTGTCATAATCGTCAGTTGTTTATTATGAGGTAGAAAATTAAAAAGGATTGTTGGGGTTGGGCCGTTGGGGGCGTCTTAAATATCTTGTTTTATAAGTAAACAGGTACTATAAAACAATGTTTTTGAAGCAGCCTTAAATTTTTGAGCCAGTTATTTTATTCTGTGAAGTGTTTATAAATCAGCAAAGGAATTAGTCATTGGGTCCGCCGGTAAATACTCTAATATAGGAAAAAAAAAAACAACTTTATTTTTGGCCAGAAGATGTTGGAAGGTTTTTTTTTTACAAAATTATGTTTTATTTTCTCTTGAGGAGTTGGGTATCCCTCCGTTGGAATTCAAAATTGAAAACCAAAAGCGGACGGCTGGTTTGTCCATTTCATTGATGTCGTTATGCATGACGGTTGGATATATTTATTCTTCAGAATCCAAATGTCCAATTTGGGTGGGATTTTTCGTATTTTACAATATATATATATATATATATATATGAGATAAATAAAGTCAAAGAAAATCATTGAAGTCAAACATATTATGTTTGAAGGCTCAGGCAGACCTTTTCACCTTTCTTTTGCTTCACTCTTACATTATGTTCTAATCTATAAAACGTTATGTACAGCATTATTATTCAATTTTAGAGACATTATTGTTAGATAAAGCTAACAATGATACAAAGTATGTGTAGTTACATGCTTATTAGGCCTAATAATTTATGTCCATCGTCAAAGATGGAATCTGTTTCCTTTTCAGAGTGACATTGGTTCATGAACATTAATATTAAACACGTAATCGTCAAAGCTTATCACGCAGATTTGCTAAAGCTTCGTGATTATGATACCAACCTTACCATGCGTTTCTGTATAATATTTAATTAATTACTAAACTTGACCATTTTGATCTAGCGAAGCTACCCATTGTTCATGTACCTTGGATTTGGACCGATTAATAAAGTTCTTTTGAGACCATAAGATCACATAATCAAGTCATAGAAACAATCTTTTTATAAAAATATAAAAAGATAACTACCTATAATATGAACCTTCTCAAATTTTCGCAAAGGAGAGAACTTCATGTATTGGATACGTTAACCAAAAAAACATTCATAATTTACCAGCATAATCTTTAATCCGCACTTTAAAGCAACAAAACACACATCAAAAGCTCCAGTGTGTTAGGCAAAGTGTATCAATCAGAAAACCAGAATGGTGGTACGTTGAAAACGGTTGCCAAACAGCTGAGTCCTATATTATCATCATCAAATCTTAACCGCTTCAGTTCATTACATTACTTGTATGATCTTCGAGCCTAAGCAATAAAAGGGACTGGAATATTATTACTTATTTTTAAAAAATAATTATTAGTAAAAAGCACGACTAAGTGAATCAGTAATAGCGACGACGGGGCACAGGGGAGAGGAGGAGATTTAACGTTCGAAAATTTTCAAATCTTAGGCTCGGGACGAAACCAGCCAGGTTCGGAGTCCTAAAAGGCCCACGTGACGCGGGCTTAGCCGGACCCATTTTATGGGCCGTTTCGGCCGAGCTATAATCTTCTGCGGATGTTTTAGCTGAATTTTATAGTTTGGTGAATGTATGTCATAAGTGTCACTTCGCTATTGGACCCTTTCCCTGCCCCTTGCTACTTAATACGTTATGTATGGAATAATTGGGTAGAAATTAAGGCAAGATTATCTTTACAGGTAGTATTTGAGATGCCAAATAAAAACCTTCACATGCTGGGGGAGCCCACATATCTCCGCTCTTCAGGCTCTTTTTCTGATGCAGGACATGTGTGACGATGGCAACCCACATCATATATACATAGAAACACATATCAAAAATATAGTGGTTGGATCGGTCATACAAGGCCCAATTTTAAGCCCAGATATCGACAATTCAGTCAGACGGTCCAGTTGTAGGTGATCATCTCCCATGCAAACACCGAGACCTACGTAAAGACCAAAACCTAGCAATTATCTCATATATAAGGTATTATTTTGCCATGATACAGATACGAGACTGCAACCCTATTTTTTTTTGTTCTCAACAACAAAAAAACCTTCTCCATAAGACTAACTTGATCGTCGGAGGGGCCTTCCGAAAAACAACTCCCGACGTGCCTTGCTTGTTTTATAGGAATACAGCAACTACAATCTCTCAAGATTATGGATCCGAATAACAACGTCCAGCTCCAGCAAAATTTGGCAGAGCCACACAGAAAATAACATATTCACAGGGATCACAACCTAAAGGAAAAATGGTTGGAATTTTCCATTTACAAAACAAAAAGAACAATACAAATGTAGGGCAGTTGGAAGACCATCAAACTTCAGTTGCTTTTAGTTAACTTGGAAATCTGCGAGTTAGATCACTATAACTAATAGCTTTACTTACTAAAATGAAGATAGATCATGATACCCTTTAAGCTTTCAGCTGTATTCTCGAGGGATCCGAGGCAGAGAACAGGGACTGCCCCTCTTAATACTTTTGCAATTCTTTTGGTCCGCTAAAGTAATCCAGTAGTTCCTGCTCTGTTCTGTGATTAAGTGTAGCCTCAGTGAACCAAAAGTCTCTATTTCTTATGTAAAAAGAAAGAACAAAAAGGACTGTCCATCATGTTAAAGAAAGAAGACCGTCCATCAAGTTAAAGAAAGAACAGTATTCCATGTTAATGGCAAAGTGAAAGCATTTCTCATCATTGTAATTATTACTCTAGGCTGGACAGAATGCCAAAAAGAAGTTGAAAAAAAGGATATTTATAGCAGCAGCCCCACTTGGAAAGCAAAGGCATGAGCAACCAGCAAACTCCAACTAAGAGATGTAGTAGAGAATGGCATAGAAATTCTTACATGAAAAAGGTCAAGCCTTTACATTCAAGGAAGGGCAGTTTGCTAACCAGGCTAAAACTTAGGACTTGTTTAGTTGCTAACCTTGGGCTAATGAGTTTGCAAGCTCAAGTGCTGGTTCTTGCAACGTTTTAGGTTGATCCTAATCATAGACATTAAGATTGAAGAAAGGAAGAGTAAAGGAGCATCATAGCTTTTGTGCCTTTATCTTTTCTATCATTTTTAATAATGAATTGAGCAACTTGCTTCCTCAATGAATAATCCTCAAGCATAGGAGAGGGCGGTAATACCCTTTTAATGGTATATATGGCCGGCCCTATGCTTTTTAACCGATCATATGCTGAGTGCATTGACAAAGGGTATAGTACTTAAACTTCCCTTTGCTCCCTTGTCCTTTAGTGGATTTATGTAATAGCTATAAAGCATACTCCTCAAATCCCTTATTCATTACTCGCAGTTTATTCCATTTTTTGGTGATATGTTGAAGGAGTATTTCATAGGATGCTCTTTCTGGGGTTGATGAGTTGTCTAATTATGAACACTTGTCTGCCTTAATGGGACAATTACAAGTGCATTTAGTGATGAATGTATGGAATATCTTTCAAATCGTCGTCTTAGTCCTAAAACTTTCGAGTGGCATTACTTTTCAATCTCCAAATCTTTATTGTCCCTATCCAATACATTTGTACATTGAAAGACGTCTAATTGGGTAATACAATTCGGATGGAAATGAACATACTAACCATAAAACCTAGTAAAAGGCAATAACTGAAAGGGAAAAACGAGCTTTCTGTTCTTTTATTCTCATGGTAAAAGTTGGTTTATCAACAAGAAGATGGGCAAATGTCTCTGTTGAATTATGTTACCAGCATGGAAACGTGTTAATGATTGGACAACTGGGTTATGAAATGATTTTAGTTCTCATCCTAATCCCCTTTCTTTCAGTCTCTCTCAGCTGGAAGGAAACAATACAGGTCCCTTGATTCAGACTACCCAACTAAAAACTTGCTTTAGGACTTCTTTTACCTTCTCTCCTAAGAATCAGCAATGCTGTAAGTATTTGGGGTCTCAAAACTTTCTTCCCAAACCCGTGGATGGCAAGTCATTACTCAAAAGTGAAAGAAGTTCTCAAGCTAGCTATTTTGCTAAATGAAATCAATTTCTTCCCAAATTCGGTCAAGTCAATGTTTCTGTACATACTCAAAGAGCTTGTAATCAGGTTACTGATATTTTACTATCAATCAAGAGTTGTCCTAATTCCATGATTTTCCATTATAAGCCAGATACTTCTACGGCCTGATTTGGTTTAAATGCGATACTCTCGTAGCCATCATCGTAATAGTAGGCAATGCATGGCAGGTGAACTATGTTTCCTGACATGAAAACAAAGCTGTCATCTCATAGGGTTGGACTTTTAAGTTCCTTATATTCTTCGGGTTTGTTCAAAAATTTAAAGATATGGCTGTTGTGTGCTTGTCTTGGGGAATTCTCAGACGATCAAATCAATAAACGTGTGAGATCAGCATACCTGCCTCTATGTTATGTAACATTGAAAACTACTTTATTTATTGAACTGTTTATTATACTTCTGGTTTTTGAGCATATATATATATATATATATACACACGAAACAACAGGAAAGTTCTCCTTTTTCCCAGCTGAAATAGCAGCATAGCTATTGCTCTTGGTCTTTCCTTCATCGTGGATGAATAGAACTGTTAATTATTTGTTGAATAGTCATATCGGTCCAAAAAATCATAATTATACTGCCCGATAAAACACTTGGAAAAGATTACGAAATTTTTTTATTGCTACCGGAAAAAAAAGAAGTGACTTAGACAAAAAAAAAGAAGTAACTTGGACAAAAAGAAAAGAAGTGACTTAGACAAAAAAGATTTGTCGATAACCTCAGACCAATCAATCAAATATTTATTAATACGTAATCGATCGAACACTACTTGAAAAAGAAAACAGCTCTTCTGTTAAAAAATGAAATGTTCTAAATGTTCCTAAAAATTCTTGCTCATATATATATATATATATATATATATATATATATATATATTCAAAATTAGGATTATGTGAGCATTATTCACAAACTAAGATAGAATTCAACCTAAATTCTCTTACCTTCATGCAAAAATTCTCTTACTTTCGTGCTAGCTCTTTCACCTGTGTTGTATGTACCAGAAATAAAATTGGGTCAATTCCTTCTTAAAACATCTGGGTCTAAATATGACTTTCAAATTCAGTTCCGATTAGTGGATGCCGCCAAAGGAAGTGACGATGCCATATGTAAAAAGGGAGGTAAAAGTTCATGAATCCTCTTTCTTATACTCGACATGAAAGAGTAAATACTTGCTTCGAGCTACAAAAACCAGATTTTCTTCATCGGAGGAAGAATCGAAGGGTTCAACAACAGACCAATAATCATAATATAGAATGGAAGCAGAGATCTTCGATCTTCTAGTCAATCAAACGAGTCATTTTATCCTACTAGGCCTCCCAAAATAAGATGATATGAATGAAGTTCCTGTTTCCCTAAGGGACAGACTAGCGGAATAAACGCTTAAACAGTGGGACTGATTATTTTGCCTGAAGCGAGTTATCTTTTTCCTAGTGTAGAACCATTCCCTATTTGCCATCGTATAGTTGATTACTACTGTATTTAGCCTCTAATTATAAATTGAATAAGGGAAATGAAATTGAATCAGAGAAATTAGCTTCTCTCCTTCCTATTCAATTCCCACCCAGAAAAGCCTTTCTTTCCTGTCATTAGCGTCGGGTTGGGAAGAGAATACCATACAAAGATCAAGTAGAGGTAATAGTTGGATAGTTCGCGTGTGTCGTAAAAGGTGCCCCATATGGTTCGGGCTTTGGTATCACAACCTTAAAGCCAAATATTTCAAAAATGGAGATTTTCTATATTAGTGAGAAATTGTCCCCTTTTTGGCGAGGTCATAACCCGCTATAGGGAGACTTGCAAGCATCTCTTACTTTTTGGTTCCAAGGCAATAATCATTCCTCCCAAAAACGAGCTATTGAAAATTTCGATAACCTAATGCAGAAGTTAGCATACCCCAAACCTATCTTCTCTCCCCCTTTTTTAGCCAATATCAAAAACTCGAGTTGGCCACAAAGTTTGATAACCTAATGCAGAAAGGACCCCCATATATATATATATATATATACTCAAAAACCAGAAGTATAATAAACAGTTCAATAAATCAAGTAGTTTTCAACATTGCAACCTATCTACATGAATCATCGACTTGACAGGGCACTTTGATTATATCACTTAGGGTGATTTTATCTCATGATTTAAAGTGCTGAATGCCTCGGAATATATTACTCGATACAAATTTAACAGTATTGATTATCTGAAGTCAGGAAGCAACAGTACAATTCTATCAGAAGAGATGCATCCAAATTGGTAGTTGGAATCACGAAAAAAAACTAACGGCAAGAAGAAAAGATAAAAACTCAATGCCACATAAAGAGTCACCTATGTCATCTCGTTATTGCTTTGAACCATTTTCTTGGATAGAAAAAGACTCGAGATGGATAGATTGTCTTTGTTGGTCCAATCATAAACAGAGCCAGTGAAGTCCAGTTGGATGGAGTTCTGACATTCAGCTATCACCAGAAAAAATGTTGTGAACACAATAAATGTAGTATTCATTTTTATCATAATTGTAACAATCAGTATAACCTAGTCCTATTTTTTGTGATACTGAATTCTAGGCTGGGTGAAAGCCTCGGTATCTTGAAGATGCTGATGATGTAGCAAAAGCAACTACAAAAGATAATTTAGACCACACAACACATCTCATCATCAAGACGCGAGGCTACCCCATCTACTCTCCTGTGTCATAACTTGTGGTAGTGCAAGCTGGTCTACCCAGCAAGCTATAATCTCAAGCAATAATCACTTTCACAATGTCTGGGGCTGTGGATCAGGGGGGTACATACTAACAAGAAACCGGTGAATCATCTCAAAGCTAGTGAATGTAATCACAGCTGCAGGAGTGGTCCTGAAAAGATTAGTTGCACAACCACGATAAAAGCCAGGGAGACCCTCTTGCTGAAATACTTTCTTGATGCAATCAACCACACCTGCATACCGCTTATCAGAATGGTGGCCTTGTTCTTGAAGCCTGGATCGTACTACCTGCAAATATAACAACAGAATAAGCTATTACATTACAATTTGAGATAATTTCCTAAATCATGCTACAATTACAGAAAATACTACTATTAATTAAAAGATTTGCAAGTTTAGTTAACATATAAATTTCTCACCACACTCCTCTTCTTTCAAAAGGTGGTATTACATTCAACATGAAAGAGCATTTAGATATCTCAAGATGTTGCAAAGGGAAAAGGGAGAAATTTAGGCTCCACAATTTTTCTCATACCTAAAACTCGAAAATTAAAAGCATACCTCATGTGGATATGTCAATGTCGAAGCAAATATTTTGGAGACCGACGAAGCAACAGCAACATCTCTTGCACCCAGTTTATCCATTGTGGTATTTTCTGCAACACCCACATATGAGGTCACAGCAACATCTCTTCATTGATATTTTCACCAACCAATAAACATGAAAGTAAAATTACCTTGATTGGCCAGATACATTTTGATCTTCTCGTATGTTGGAAATTGAATGGCGACATGACTGATACCAGCTAATGCAGGCACAAGACCACTAATTGCCACAAAATAGAAAAAGAGTGACTACTAAAAATTATATCGAAGTGAAATGCTATCCATAGTGTGAAAAATTACCTATACAACCCACGTAGACCCTCCTCATGAGCTATTCTTCTCAAAGCAGACAGTGTACCCCTATACGGAGCAACTGCTCTCATTCCCTGAGTCTACACAGCGAAACAAAATGGATTAGAATATTAGTGATAGTGCCACAGGACCTTACAAATTGCAGTTACCATCTCTGCTGTACATGGCAAGAATAGTTCACATTCATCAACTTTTTGTTGCTTCCTATTCTTCTAATCAAAATTTGTCTCTTGGATAGCCAACTGAGGACAATTTGTTCTGCTTATCTTTTATAATCGACTCATGGGCACAATCCTAAAGCTCAAATGAAAGCTTTTACTTTGAAATTACAATAAGAACGAGACAAGAGAGCCACAAATAAAACCCTAGTATCATTCTGTCCAGCAAATAATGCCACCTTACTTGCACTTTAACATGAAATTCTTAAACAACACAGAAATACTCATGTCATGGCATGCTAAAGAAAACTTTTCCCATAAACAGTAGACAGAAGAATTTCAACTTTTGACACTTACTTGAAGTCTTGTCTTCACAACCCAAAGAGGATTTGTAAAAATTGTTGTTGCAGCTCCAGCACCAGAAGCAGCTATCATATTAGCTCCTATTGACAGCTGATGATTCTCATCTACACAAGCCACAAACCCAAGGTGTATTAACACTTTGTTAGAATGAAACACAAATTCTAAGATTATCAGGGACAGGATTTTAAACACCAATGCTTTTTTCCCAATCAAAGTAAATGGTTAGCACTAACCATTGGAACAAAGAAAGCTTTTGAATTGATCATAGATTGTAAAATAAACCTGCAAAATTAAGCACATTTGTCATGTGAATGAAAAGTGAACAACAAAATTACAAGCCCTATGATGATGATAACGATGCAAGGATAATGTTAAGATGGACGAAAAAGATAAAATTGTCTTCAAATGTTAGAACAGCATATCTCGGGGTAAAGCTCAACATGGAAAGCTCCAGATATTGATGTTTCCAAAAGGCAATTATGTTTAACCAACTTCATGAATTATGAAGCAAAACAGTATAGATCTAATCATTGTACGAGCAAAAAAAGAAACACTCGTCTCCACAAAACTTGTTGCATAGTAATGCTTAGGTGTACAAGGAATGCTAGTTGTCCAAATTTCTTCATGTTTGCATTAACAATTGTTACCAAAAGGATCACTTTAACTACTCAAGAATCATATAGGAATCAGATATTTCCAAAGCTTGTTGACACCATAGAAGTGTATTCTAAATAACCAAGCATTGGCACCTAGAAGTGTGAAGTATAATCTAGGGCTCAGAAGCACCACTGCTGATGATGACTGAGAACTATCATTGAGTTTTGGAATTCCAAATAGTTCAAAGATAAACATTAACAGAGCTTAAAAAGATTGTAATATGCTACATATGACAAAAATGCTTCTCATTCATTGATATGGGTAGATTAAAAATTAAAAGTTCAAAATTAAAAATTATTGCACGGAAATCATGTACAATATACAAAACTGAGAGCCTTCTCGTTCTTTAACATGCTATTCAAAAGAACTGTCATCACGTAAAGCATTTGCAGTTTCACTGTTTTCTTTATTGTTTTTACTTCAGAAATTCATACTGAGAAATTAAATTGCATGGGAAACATAATATACCGCCCAAT
Source organism: Erythroxylum citrifolium (assembly GCA_026284465.1). NCBI lineage: Eukaryota > Viridiplantae > Streptophyta > Magnoliopsida > Malpighiales > Erythroxylaceae > Erythroxylum > Erythroxylum citrifolium. Next base: position 30,773,823 of record JANKOE010000009.1, on the reverse strand, counting down.
TAGGAAGCAATGCCAGCACAGTAGGGCCAAGTCCTCGATACATGCCTCGAAGCCCCTCCTTCTGAAATATTTGATCCAAACTCCCAACTATAACGCTTCCTGTGCATTATTAAGAATGATTAATTAACCTCAACAAACGATTCACCAAATTCGTAACAACAATTCTCAAGAGACAGACACCTTCAATTTCTAAAGGACATAGCACCATACCCTTAATGCTTCCAGTATGGAGCTTTGGCAAACCATGAACTTGAAGCCTAGTCTTTATTACATCTAAAGGACACACAAACGTAGCAGCGATAACTCCTGTAAGAAAATTAATCCCACAGAACCACAAGTTAATACGGAAACAATTAAAACTTCAAAAATTCATTCCACTATACAGATCAATCACAAGGTTACATCGTCAAACCAACAGACTCACCTGCGGCAGCGCCGGCGCCGGCGTTACATAGAACACCCCTGGGATTAGGAGCATGAGAATCGCTGGACATTGCTTCTGGAATTCGAAAATTCAAACTTATCGCAGACGGAGAATTGAACCAAACACAGGAAGTCCTCTCTCGAGAGGGCGATTGCGGAGAACCAGAGTCGCATGGCCAGAGGATGGTTCTCTGTAGGTTTGGCGCGAATTTAGCCCCTAGGGTTTGTGCTCTCAAATTCTGCAGCACGTTGGAAGACAATCGCGAGAGCAGGTCCCAAGTTCATGGATCCAGAGAGGGAAGAACGACGGTTGAAATCGCCAACGTCAGGTGAGATTCATTTTTGTGTCGCGCATTCACGACCAGAGACGTAAAAGGCTTTTTTTATGTTTTCTATGCCCAAATTGGTCTCCACGGATCTCAGCCGTACGATTCCTAAAATCTGGGCCCACATAAATGATAAGACCATTTGAATACAAAAGTACTTTTAAATATTTTTTTAAGTAATATTTTAAAAGTCTACATATTTTACAGACAACTTGGACAGAAGGAAATTTCCCGGCATGAAAGCTGCTCTAGTTCCAATAATGTATCATTCCTTTCCTTTCCATTTCATGGAGTGGATATAAAAATTATGTGTAAATAAGATGTTTTATTATACCAACTCATAAGAAGAACGTTTATTATACGTTTTACATTAGAAAATAGTCAAATATTCTACATTTAATTAAATCTCGTTTAAAATATGATTAAAAGAGATTATTTTTACCTATCGAAAAATAAAAAATTTAACTAAAAAAAGTTGTTAAATGAAAATTTATTTATTTATTTTAGTTTATAAGAATTTATTAATTTATAAAAATTGACCGATTAAATAATAAATTGATCAGTTTTTAACAAAGAAAGTTATTGAAGTAAATCGAACCGAAAATTTAAAAATCGAACCAAAAAATTGGAAGGTTTAAAGTTTTTACTATTAAACCGATTAAAACCAGTTACGTTTTTTTAATCATTGCCTAAGATTATAAAATTTGATCCCATTAAACAATTATAGTTCGCTTAAATTTCAAAGAAGAAGATGGTTGGAAATTAGAGTTGGATCTTTATAATCACTTGAATCAAATTTGTTATGTAATTTTAAATTATTAATTTGTTAAATAACTTATAAATTATTATATTTTTTTTTGGAAAAATAAATTATTATATAATTTAGTAACTAATACATTATAAACCCGAAATGTGATATTATTATTATTTATAAAAATATAATCCAATATATTTTATGAGAAAATATAATTAATTATTTATAATTTAACATTTTATTTTAAATATAATTTATTATTTTAAAAAATCAATAACACTGTATTAATCTTTCTTTGTATCTTTCTTCTATTTTTATTTTTCTTCCTATGTTTTCGTCTATATATTATTATATTTAAGATGAGTTGTTTCATTCCAACTCCATAATTGTATCATTCTTAAATATATGGATTTTAAATGAATTACTCATTTTATTTTAGCAGCTACATTAACTAAAAAACATAATAATAACATTATTCTTAAATATTATAAAGTAGACCAAGTTAATAATATAAAAGATATTTCAAATTGTCTAATTCAAATATTACAATATAAAAGGTCTCCCGCCATAATTAAGGGATTCAATATTCTATTTATACATTATATAAGGTAAGCATGGCCACGTCTATTCTTACCCAACTCGATGTTAATAAACTTAATTTAAGCCGATAAGATTTTAGGTTAAACATGAGTTTTTTTTTCTAAATTCGGGCTTCAGATTAGGTTTAAGTTCTAACCATATGGTCTTAGTTTGGTTTCAAGCCCAAACTTTCTCACATATGTAAAATGATATCATTTTGTATATATAAATAAAATGACGTTATTTTGTGTATTACATAAACAAATTCTAGGTTAACAACATTTATTTATTGTTTTGTTTGTTGTTGCGTCCAACTTCCTCTCCAACTAGCATATGTTGTTAAGATATCTAATTAATTATTTTGGGCATTATTTATAGTTGGATATATTTGGTATATTATTATGATAAGCAATTTACCTTGTATGGAATTCTTGAAGATAAGATAGTGGGGATAATAAAATCCTAGAGAAGATAGGATTTATTGGAGATAAGATCACCATGTTTGATTGAAGATTATGAAGCTGATTTTTTGTCGATTTGAGTTATTCTTAGCAGCTACAATTTCGGCAATTTCAGCTATCTTTGGTAGCTACAATTTCAATGATTTTAAGCAATCTTTATTGTTGTTGTTAGAATTTATAAAGGGCCTACAGGCCCACACGAGAAGGAAAGTTAGACCACATATAAGTCTAAGTGAGGTTCCATCCTAAAACCAATTGGTGATAGGTGGAGTAGCCCACTAGACTTATATATTAGTCTTCTTTCCACCCTTTCTCCAATGTGGGATAAACTCTCACTCTTATATTTCAACAATTGTGAACCTTCGATAATGCCACTAAGATATCTTACGCATAGCAGCCACAAAACACCTCGAATCAATGAATGTTTCATCACCGAAACTTCATAAACAAAGAACTGCAACCACACCCAAAACTCCTGGAGGTTTTTGCACAAAACTTAATGATAGACAACTAAGAAAATCACGCAACCCTTGGAGAAGAATGCAGCTCATAATGTAGACAAAATCACAATAAAATCAACTATCAAAAATAGTTCAAGAGACTTGAAATTACAATTGCTAAGTTACCATATTCTAGTCGGTTTTTCTACACAATTCAACCCAAAAAATTCACGCAATAGGTAGAGAAAAACAATTGTCTAATATAGATTATGTAACCAAAAAATCAGCTGCCTTAGATAGATAAAAGCTACTGAAATGGGCTGTCAAGAAAAGCCAAAAAATCACTAAAAATCTGCACCTTATCTTAATCAAGCTATGGTGATTTTATTCCAATAAAATCCTATCCTGACTAAGATTTTATCCCAAATAAACTTTATCTTCAAAGAATCTCACATAAGGTGGAATACAAAATTCCAAGTATGTCCAACTAAGTCCAATTTCAAATAATACTCAAAATTAATTAAAAAGATATTACAACACATATCCTGACAATCTCCCCCCTTTTGACATTATTTGTCACATATCAAAACTCCCCTTTAAGAAGATAATTAAACGCATATCATCAAGTGCATATAATACATAAGAACTCCCCTTTAATCGAACATTAAGTTCCAAATAACTTGCAAATGACTTCAAGTTCACATAATAGTAGTTCGTCAAATTCATAAGCCATTTTCAAAATAACCAAAGCAACAATAATTCCAAATGAACAAAACAGCCAATAATCATCTAAGTTCTCCAAGAAAACAACCACTCTCCCCTTTGGGTCAAAAAGAACGAAAAAACAAAGCTAAGAATTAGCTAAACAATGAAGAACCTACTGCTTGAGCTGACGAAGTGCATCCAACCCTGCTTGAAAGACACCTTCAATCCTATTAATCTCTGCAAATAAAGTAGCATTCGAATTAAATGTTGTTGCAGCTGGCTCAATTGGCCCAGAAGAAGAGTAAGGCAAGTTGATCAATCGAACTTGCTTATTCACATTTAATATCCGAGGCGAAATATTGAGCAATGACACAGGCTCAAGAACAGTTGAATCTGTTCTAGGTACATTGTGGGCATACAAGTACTGTGTAATTAAACATGGAAAGTACAATAAAGATTGTTGTTTGTTACCAATAGCAATTACTGCCTCAATAATGATTCTTCCCAAATTAAAATGTGCCCCAGTGTCTATAGCATAAGTTAATTTGGCCAAAGCCAGATAAACTATAACCGTATGGGTACTAGGTAACCAATTCGCTAACAGAAGCTTATGGAGAACAAAATTCTTTTGCAACAATTGAGATGCACGAAGGACAGAGGAAGATGGCCAAGTAGTCAATTTACCCCCATTAACACAGAAGCTAACATATCATAGGTCATAATAAAATCATCATCATAAGATCTATCACCAATTAAATTATCAAACCCCAAAATTATATTTAACTGATTTGGATCAAATCGAATCAAAATAAACATCACATACACCACATGATGGCTCAACGCAGATTCATCCAAGACATCGTTATCAAATTTGTAGTAAAATTTCCTAACTAGTTCAGAATCATAATGTTACGATATTAAAGTAGCAGTTAATAAATCCCTTTCAGTTAACAACACTTCCAGATGGTATTGCTGATATTCAGCCAGATTAATGGGATGATCAAAAGCAAACTCAGTATTTGCAACAGAGTCCCACTTCTGTTCTGCAGTGAAAGAGTAACACTTGTATGAGAGAGCATCATCATCTGAAATTCTAACTGGAGATTGTTTGGGAAGGGATTGAACTGATTTATAAGGGTGACCCAACCGTAGAGACAGGATCAATAGTCTTAACAAAAGCCTCTTCTGAATCAGAGGCAAATTCCTCCACTATAAAAGACAACATCCGTAACACATCAGCATCGACTTGTGGCTGTTCCAGAACAAAGCAAGAGTCAGGAATGTCAATGGGCACTACCAAGGATGACCCAACACTAGTTGATAGCCTCCCACGAGGTGGGTTCTGTCGAAGGTGGATAGAATGCTGAGAAGGCTCAGTGGTGGAGGGGACAGAGGGCGTCAATGACTACTCTAGCTGAGAAGATGAAGCTTGACATTTTGATTTTCCCATGGTAGATCCAAAAGTAAGAATTCCTAACGAAGATGAAGAAGATAAACGTGGTGAAGAGTGAAAAACGTGAGTGACCCAACTGAGAGAGTAAAATATATAGTGAGAGACACTAACTATCATGAATGAAGAAGAAAGACTAGACAAATTTGAAAACAAAATTTTAAGGTAAAGAGAGGAGGGAAGGGGAGTGTATTCGGCGGCAACTCAAAAGTGAAAGATAAAAATTAGGGAATTTGTCCCTTTGCAATTCCTTATCAAAATTATAGTAAAATTCCCTTACCAGTTCAGAATCATAATATTACAGTAATAATGTAGCACTTTACTCTTGCAAGACACGTACCCGACATCCTGAGTGATATCCGAGCACGAGCCCCAAGTAGTATGCTAGTAGCAGTCAGTCAGTAAAATCTTGTTACCAAATTTTTTTTAGACAGATATGCGAAAATCAGTAATCAAATTCAGGCCCATACTTTTATTTCATAGAACTCGAAATCACAATTATTATTACACTTTGATTAATCTCTTTTGCAAAACATTTCCAAATTTCGGAAGTTAATACATACATAAACATATTCAAATACATATGATACAATAATTGTGGAACACTTAATTTGATACAAAAATAAGAAAATAAAAATGCAGACGTAAACTGGTCCCGACCTCTACCTCGTACTCGAATGCAGTGGTATACTGCCGTTTGCCCAACGGTATTATTCTTCTCAGCCTAAAAAATATTGCAAATTTTGGGTGAGTTTTGCGAATTCAGTGAGTGACCATCCTCGATGGCTTACTCATCACATAACACAAACAATTCATATAATTCACATCATTTCATTAATAATCATATTGAATCACATATATTTCATATTCAGAAATCATTCAAACTATTTAAATAATACACATCACATACATATGCAATGCTTATGAGACTCATTTTTAATTTGTTACTTTGTTGTGACTGAGTGCCTTTTTCACCAGCCCATATCCCTTAGTGGATATCGGGCTGGCCTATATCCCTTGTGGATACCGAGTTGAATCAGATAGTATCCCATATCCTTTAGTGGATACCGGGTACATTCACAACTGAGCTTGAGGCTCTTATCACATATTGAGCTTTAAGCTCTTTTTCACTGGGGACTCCAGTCATAACTGCCTTTATCTTTCACGTATTCATGTAATGGAATGCATCAATCACATATGCTCAATCAGTCACTTTCTCTCAATTCACACATTTCATCGGACCTAAGCCCGACATTCTACATTTAAGTTGAGAATCAGTTTTTCATTTATATGCATATTCACATTTCTCTTCGAAACTTGGTCCGGAATTTAACAATCAATTTGTGTATCACATATTTCGTCAAATTCACATACAAGGAGCACTTCTATTATTATTCATGCATTTATCAAACTCCTCAAACATTCAATGTCCGGAATCAGAACAATCACATTTCATTTTAATGGCAATTCAAAGAAGAAAGTTACAACATAACAAACAGTGAATGAGACCATCTAGGTCGACTCACAGTACGCTCCAGATTAACATTTGCCTCCAAGTTTCGAAAATATCTGAATGCGGACGTTTATCCTGCACATCCAAACTATGCAATATACACATTGCACACAACACACATTAATAACTTTGCATAATTATAAGCATTTATTTATGCACAAACAGGTATATGGACCATGTACAATGCATGCTCAATGAAATTCTTGGATATTTTTTCCCATTATTCAAGTCATAAAGTCATTCCAATATCAAAACTCACTTAAGTAATATTTATACTTAAAGTTTATGTCTCAATATAACCACTTGAATCTAATTTCATAACTCAATTGCTCACTTCAGATTTTTCCAAAAACATCATTTCGGGTCAACTTTAAATGTTCTTTCTGACCCAGATAATGAAGTCATTTGGCAACACTTTCTTCTAGAAACATGTTTCCCTATGTCTTAAGTTTCCAATGACACTAAAATCATACAAATTGGTCCAGTATTTTGAGAGATATTCTCTAAATAATTCGGACTATTCTTAACTATAATAGTATTATGTACTTGATTTCAATCCAGAAAATTGAAATTTTTAGAGATAGAATTAAAATTCGATCTCTTCAGACAATTTATAACCCTATGTTTCTAGTGTACTCCATCTCATATGGAAATCTACAGATCAAGATACAACCGAAATACCTAAGCATGTTCAGTGAAATCTTATCAGTTCATACTATTCCAATATATTCCCTTACTTTCATTTAATCAATCTATTTTAAATCAATTCATAATGCTACCAATTTTTATAGATAGGTATAATAATGTGTTAGGAACCTATTGGTTCAAGAATCAAGTCATTCCGAGGTCTAGAGAAGAAGTTATGGTCAAAAGAAACAAGACTGTTCAATTTGTAATATGCTTTCGGGTGCACTAGACTATTGGAAAGCACTGTGTCATGATGTGACAAATAAAAATTAGTCTAGCAATTAACTCACAGGTTTGAGGAAGAAAAGTCACAGGTGTGCAAGAGTCACTCATGCCTATGCAAGAGTCACGGGTGCGAGGAAAAGTCATGGGTGTGCACGCTCATTAGACAGTCCCACATTTTACACTCGATCTCTCTCACTTGATTTTAGATTGCTATGATTTTTGGTGGAGGTGTAGATTAGTGTGTTACGAGTCCAATGGTTCAAGTCCCATGTCATTTGGAAGTCGAAGGAAGGAGATATAGCCAAAATAGTGAAGGATGTTCAAATTTCACAATCGCGAGTTTCCACTCGCCTATCAAAGTCACGATCGTGTTGCCAAAAGAGGAAAGCACAATTGCGCTTTCCCACATCCTCTCCCAAAGACGCAATCCTTCTTCTCTTCAGATACTATGATTAGTCTCTTATTCTTTTTTTTTCTTAATTCCTCCATTTCTAACTTACATCTCCATTTCCGATTCACCATTTGGACTCCCATTTCAGCTCCAAACATTCATAAACATATCAAAAACCATGAATCAACACAAGCAATAAAAACCTATTCTCATTCATGCATTTTTTGCGTTTTCCTTCATTTTTCTACATGCTTGTATTTTCTTCCAACACTTTCTTTTCATCTTAACTTTTCATTTTTTCAATCCTTGTTAAGGCACGACATTAACTTTTCCGTAACTTGAACTCATTTTCAGTCCATTTAAAAAACACTTAAATTGCTCACGTATACTCAGTGAAGGAAACAGAGCACACAGTATATATATCAGCTCTTCTCCAAAAATTTTTGCACTCATCTTATGCACGTTTTCATTAATCTTTCAACTCCAAAAATCATTTTAACACTATCTTTTAACATATTAATCATTGAATATGCAAACACAATACATACGACATACCTAACAATTTCCTCACTCACTCTTCAACAAATGTATTCATCATTATTTCATAACCATTTAACAGTAAGCTAACGTGATGCATATTTCATCTCATATAATAAGAAAACTCATAAAAATAATTACTTGTTTAAAACTCCAACTCTTCAAAAATCATATGAGCCCCTAGCTTTCCAATAACACCCGATCATCATCAGTCGAGAGTTGTAGGGTTAGATGTTAGCCCCAAAATTTTTCTTTTTATTTTATTTATTTTATTAAGCATGATTAGCTTAAATAATTTGTATTAGCATTAATTAGATTTAAATTAATTATGTATGTTAGCATAAATTGTGGTAAGTAACATTGAATAGCATGTGACATTAATATGGTAGGTAGCATAAATTTAATGTGTTAGATGAGTTAATAAGTTAGTTGGGTTTGAGAGTATAAGTGAGCCCAAATGAAGAAAGGAAGAAGAAATAAGAAGAAGGAAGTAGATGGGCTTAGGCATGAATTGGGCTTAAGTGATAAGTAAGTAGTATATAAGGAGATAAGTGAGTTAGTAGGTTAAAGGAGAGA
>JANKOE010000009.1:30661438-30687229 GCA_026284465.1 Erythroxylum citrifolium | reverse complement strand
TACATCAACTTTTCCAATTAAGCTTTCTAAGTGTCCCATGAGTCTATAAATCATGTATAATCACCTCTAAGGCATTAGAACTCATTTAATTTACCCACCATGGTCATATCCATCCAATGGACTCGGTTTTATCTACTTAAAACTCATATGTCGGAAATCTCTAAGATTCTGCATTGTCGATGAATCCCAAGTTCATGTAAGGGCATATAACATTATCAATCATTAACATATACACTCAAATGACTTAAATACATCTTTGAACTCATATAATATATATATATATATATATATATGTATGTATATATCAATATATAGTAGTATCTCCAAATACAGTACAACACAAAAGGGCTCCGAAAGTCCGACGTTTTGACGAGAGTGTTAAAACATATTCTTTTCTTTGTAATGACTTGTGTAGAAATAATAGAGCACATAATCTAGGACACAGTTGTGTTTCAGACCATGTTTGTGATGAAAAGTCCATTTAAAGGAGAAGTGAAAACCCCAAAAACTTATTGGTTTTAGTTGAAATTTTAGGTCAAGGTTAGCAGCATCCTAAAAGAGAGGTCTTAAAACAGATCGTATAGTCATAATTAGCAGTGAGGAAGATCACAATCATTCTAAGGACATAAATTATATCAAGCGGTTGAGATTTTCATTTGGGGAAACCTTTATAACGAGTTTTCTATTTTTATTTATTTATTTTTTTCAAGAATGATTTGTAGTTAGTTATGTTTAGATCTAGATTAGATGGAACTTTAGTTATATATATATATATATATATATATATATATATATATGGATTGACTTTAGTTTTCTTAATAAAGAGTTTTACATTTCAGAAGTACTGGTATTCTTCTTAATGTTGGTTAGATGCAAACAAAAGTTTAAAATTGATATAACTTTATATATAGAAAGAACCTATGTGTAAATTGACTCAAGCTCCTATATTAAGGATTAAATATGGTACTAAGAATAGATTTATATGATACTTTTATTATTAGGGTATTTTATAAGATTTAATAAATTTTAAGGCATTCTTATATGTATTAATTAGATAGGGATATCAATTAATCATTATAGGGATAGGTGGTAGTACATTAGGAAGTGACTAGTTATTGCATTAGAATACGTAAACAATCTAATTATATAATTTCTAAATAATTAAATCAAGGATACAAGATGATTGCTTAGGTAATTCTAGTCCAAGTGTTTTATCATGTTGGATTGCTTCTTGTTATTATTTGTTTGATTAAATTTATTGGTATTTCGATCTATTAGTTTAATTTAATATTAGTTTTAATCAACCATACTCTTATTTGGTGACTATATAATATTATAAGGGTTAAACATAATAGTTACACTATTCCATAAGATCAAATTGTACTTATCACTTTTCAATTACAAAACCATAGGTCCACTTGCTTGTAGTCTTATACTAGAATAACAAAAAAATGAAAATTAAGTAAACATATCAAATTTCATATTAATATTATGATCGATCTTATTACTTCCTCAAAATGATAGTTTGAGTGATAGAGATTCATTAAGAAGCTATAAAGAAGATGGATTACCTTCACTAACTACATCATAAATTCTTTAGAGCACAATGATACTTTCTAAAAGAATTACCAAATGGGTTCTACTCTATTACATTGGGGACAATTAGAATATAATTTAATAGCATTGGATACTACTCTTTATAATTTCGTTTTGTTAATCTCAATCATAATCTTAAATTGATAATGACTGGGGGTTCTTAGTAGTGTGTTTATAAATAGGTAAAAACAATTACTTTTCATTTCTCTAGTATGAAACTTTAGCATGATAGTGTTCGTTCCATGACTACCTTGTAATTATTGATTTGATTTGTTCCTTCATGAAAATTTATAAATGCTTTATGTTCAAAGTAAAAATAAATGGTGATTAGTAAGGTGGGGGAATGGGAGGAAAAAAGATGCGATAAGGGGAAGGTATCATGAATCCTTTACTTTCTTTTTTAATTCCTTCCTGATACAATGAAAATGGTAGTTACAATGACTCCACTATTCTTATACCCTACAATTGGTTTATTAGTTGTATTTTTAGTGATATAATTATTTAAAATCATTCTTTATCTTATACTTACTCAATTGTATATGATAAATTACATGGGATAAATGAACATTGGAAATGAAACTATGATAAGATCATAATTATGAGATCTATATGGTATTTACGTAATATCCCTAAAATTTTCCTAGTCATTGTTCTATTAAGACTAGATATTAATAAATTGTAAAAATAATAGTACAATTTATGTTTCTTCCTTCTAAAAGTAGTAGTCGATCTCATAGATTAAAGTATAGAAACACCTAAAAATATGTGTTCTTGTTAGTAAACAGGTTCGTTAAACTGATTCTACATATGAATTCCATTTAGAACATTATGTGTATGTCTATGAAAATTCTTATTGTGATGATTGTATAACTGATCCTTTGACTTTAGATCTCTAAAATATCTCATATAGGGATTATTATTGATACTATTTATGACCTATCTCTGTTAAGGGTAGCTGAATCGATAGTTATTTGGTATAATATGAATTATATGGAGATAGTTAAGTGATCAATAAAATATTCATCACCCTAAACTGATTAGGGAGAATATTTAATTGTTCTCAATTAGTATTGATTTGAAAAATCCTTGGCTAAGGTAAAATGACACTTAAAAGAATAATTTTTAAATGTCATTAAAGAACTAATTACTAATAGTATAGAACTAACATGATTGAACTCTAATAAAGTAGACATTAATCCTAGAGTCTATGTCTATTCGGAACATTGTATGATAGAAAGATTGAATTGTACAAAATAAATTATGCATTAGAAGGTTAGTCAAAACTACTTTGACATTCTTAATATTTAGGTGGTCAGATGTGTTGCTAAACCAATCTTGATTTATGGATATAGATTATTTAATTAGAGAATTAAATATAAATAAAAGAGTTTAATTTTTATAATATTAGATATGAATTAAGGTTGTATTTTGTATCTATAGCCAATATATTTAGAAACTTAATGAATCACACGAAAAGAATAGTTAAAGAAAAGAAGTATTTTAATCATGTTAGATTTGATTATAAAATTTAATAAATTTTAGGATTAAATATAAGATATTTAATGAATAAGGACCAACATAAGATATTAGACCTTATTTGCGTCCAATTAATTCTAATTAAAATTTTATTGAATTCAAGATTTGATTTCAATTAAATTACTAAAATTTCTAAACTTATTATAAATAGGCTCAAAGTCTAAAGGAGTTGTCACTTCTTACCTACCCTCCCTACACCACTTTAGAGTTCTCTCAACATGTTTGTGTAGACTGCTAGAGATAAAACACATGTACAACTACAGTGGTCGCATTTATCCAATTTCAGAAGTAATTCGTGGGAAACGACAAAAAAATATTTATAATTTACATTTACCCTTATTATGTTATATATTTTAAGTGATTTTGAATTTTGAAAATTCAAATAAAAAGTTTGTTTTCTTATTGTTATATGTAAGATGGAATCTTGGCCCAATTTCCTAGCATTTACTTACTTAGGAACAAAGGAATATGCTGGGGAAGACTATTGTGAATAAGTGAAAATAGTTTTAAGTACCTTTCCTAGCTTTCTGTTTTTTGGAAATTAGGTACCTTTTATGGCTTTACTTTATTTATGAATCCCTTTATGCTATTTAAGTATAATGAGGTGGATCAGTAAATAATTTTTGTAAAAATAAAAAGAACTAAAAATGTACGAGAAGTGTTGTCATGTTTCCTTCATTTGTAGCCATGGATATACAAGGTGGCATCATTGAGAGATCTACTTTGGTTGTAGATAGGAAATGTTGTGTCACCCATGAAGGGAAATGTTGGTCCATCATACCTTCTAAATTTTTTTTAAAAGCTTTAGGACCATACATGGTCATGTACAGTGACCACGGTCACTGTAATTGTATAAAACATGCTAAAATCAAATTTGTATATACACGAGCATGTACACAGGTGTGTCCAAACCCATGTATACCTAAAAGTTCTCGTGTGTACTTAAAAGTTCCTTTAAAAATTTTCATTCAAAGCAAAAAAAATTAACTACCATACCAAAGAATCAAATGAAGATGTTCTATAACCTAACATAAAATACATTGAAAACTGATGAAATCCTAAACTAAAACTAAAAAATAAAGATAATAAGATAATAAAATCAAACAAAACTATCCAAATACTTAGATTGTCTCTTAATTAGCACTTATTCAATGTCTTTAGCTCAATGTACCTATTATGTTTAAGGTTTCTTATAGAGACTAACTTTATTGTTTCTTACGGTTGGTTCCTTAACTTTTAAATAAGTTGACTGTTTTTTTCTTATACTACATTTTTCATCCTTTTTTTTTCTTGAATTGGAAACAACTCTGGTGGATTTTTAAAAGAAGAATCCCATAAAAATTTGAAAACTTAATTATCAAATAAATCACTAGAATCATGAATTCACAAGGTTAAGAGAATGATTCAAGACATTAGACATTGTAAATATGACCTCTTCGTCCCTAACCCTAATTACTAGCTTTCCCTTAATAACATCATAATTGACCTAACAATGGCTAAAAAGGGGTTAACTTAGAACTAGAAATACCTCTACATCTTCCTCTATATCAAAAATCACAAAATCAAGTATAAGGATGAACTTATCGAAAGAAGTAATCTGATGTACTAACTTTTAGGAAGACACCAGAAGTAATTTGATGTATCTTATGAAATAAAGGAAACAACACATAGAAATTTTATTATTTGATAGAAATTAAGGACATTACCCAAAGGTAAATCAATGTTCTATAACTAATAAATATAAAGGAGCAAAATTGATATACTCTTGTCATATATGTATAGTTATCCAAAGATACTAGATGTATTTGTTGAAGTTTTTTAATTTTCTTATAAAGTTTAAATAACATTCTAATGATGGTGATGATATATATTGTAGTGTTTACCCAAAGGAAACCTGCAATATATTTAATGTATATGCCTCCTATCTGAATCTGTTACTTAGTAAGCATTTATATGTTTGCAGTTATTAGCCTTCACTCTCAAGCTTCTTCTGTTACCTTGTTCACTAGTGTGAATTTCTCTGAATGGAGCGAACAAGTCACTTTCCATTTAGGTGCTTTAGATCTTGACTTGGCACTATTAGAAGATAATCCTTTTGACCTTAATGATACTAGTACAGACGTTGAAAAGGCACATTACAAGGCGTGGACAAGGTCTAACAGGCTATGTTTGAACTTTATGCGAATGACGATTGCCAACAACAAGTCTACTTTTCGTAGCACTATCATAATGAGGAGATCTATAATACACAACTAATGTTTTGTTTGAAATCCTTATAATCAAGTCAGTATAGTGAACTTTTCTCTAGTAAGTACTCACACATTTGTTTAAATATCTTAGTTCAGTGAACTTTTCTCTAATAAATACTCAAACATTTATTTAAATATCTCCATACTTTAGTTTATGAGATCGACTACTTCTTTTATAATAAAAAAACACAATGTGTGCTAGTCCTTTTGTTTTATTAATGTCAAGTTTTAATAGAGCAATAACTAGAAACAATTTATTGATAATACATAGATGTAAAATGATACTCATAATTATGATTGTATCTTAATTTTATTTGCAAATTATCATGATTTTATCTCATATGTTAGTAAATTAAACAAATATACATAAGATAAAGAATTATTTTAAGAACATGGAGGACATCTACAATGACATATATGTAATAACTGGTTTGTTTGTCCACATGAAATATAGTTACAGTTACTAGAGTTTTTGATGGTCTATATTTGCTAAGATACTTTAATTATTGATACATGCATTTGATCAAATAGTTTTTTAGAAACATTTGTTTTCTCTTTATATATAAGTGTTATATATTTGGTGGTTAAATCCTAAAAAACCCTTTAATTCAGCCTAGGGATATTGAGATGAAAAATCTAGAAATTAATCTTATAGATTGAGAAATCTGTTAATAGGAGAAAAACTAGGGATTTATAAGAGTGTATACAATTTCTGGAATAGAGCAGATTCTATAGACAAGGAAAATTAATTTATTATGCATTTCTAATGCTACCCTTTTAACCTATGAGTGAATGTTTTTCATTGTTAACTTTGTTTTGATCTCCTCGAATTTCAAGGTTTATAACCTTTAGTTAAGACATCAGCCATTACATGTTAATTAAATAGTTGTCCAACTTCTCTTTTATAAAATTTTGATCCACCTCAAAATGTTGAGGATGATCATGGTGGACTAGGTTATCTATAATATTAATGACAAATGTATTATCAAAATAAAGTTTCATAGGTCTCTCTTGATTGTAAGGCCATTCAGGACTAGCTTAGCCATAAGAGTTAATAATTGTATGTTTCATAATTTTAAATTTGGCTTCTTTACTATATAATACAACCCATATTATGGTCTTTCCTTCTCCAAGTTCATAATGTATAATATATGATCTAATGTGTGAGGTATAGGTTGATCTCTTAACATGTATTTGATATATCCCTTTAAGAACTACACCATCATTTTTCCTTTATCATACTGTACAGTTTGCTACTAAGAGTTCTTTGAGTAAGCCACCTTAATGCCTAAAGAATATTTTAGTCTTCCAACATTTTAATCACAAGATCTTACATATGCATCATCTTTAGTTGCAATGAAGTTTTTAACATACATAAGTAGGCTCTTATTCCACCATGTATGGTTGAGTGTTTTATAAACAAACTAATGTCTACTTGATATTGTTTATACATATTTTTAACAGGACTTTTGTGAATCTCCTAACCTATGCTTTAGGAGATATTTTCAATTTATACTATGTTTTTTTTGTTTTTCAATCTAAAAGCTTTTAATCAAATCATGAAATTTTTTTCCAAGTATCCATGTAGAAAAAAAAAAGGTTAACGTCATGCTATTTTAAATAATAATATTGATAATCTATTCATTTTACAATAATGACAATTTTATTGATAATTTATCATATAGGTATGAGCACACCTTTTTGAAACTATATTAGGTTTATAACTTTCTAATGAACCATCAATATTAGACTTAAAAGGTAAATACCCATTTACATCTTGTTGCTTATCTCCCTTCATGGAAGGTTACATTTTTCTATATTTGTTTTTTTAGGCGTGCTAGATTCAGGTAAAGGATCTCTCCAAAAGAGATCATTGTAGTTTTCTTATATCTTATATCTTATGTCTTTTAACTTTTGTTTTTTATAGTTAGTCTCAGTGGTAATTATGAATTATTATTATTGTTGTTGTTATTGTTATTTTTGTTATTAGTACTGTTATTAATATCTGTATTATTAGCATTAGCTTTAGTTTTGGTATTATTATTATGTTTATGATTATTATTATACTATTATTTATATATTTTTTCCTATTATTATTAATGTTATTATTTTATTTTATTTTATGGGTTTTTTGGTTTTACTTTTATTTATTTATTTATTTTCCTTTTCTATTTTTCTTTTTCCTTTTATTCATTCATATGGGTCATTTGGTAACAGTCTCTCTACTTGTTAGGGATAAGGATGCGTACTATTGGACCTCTCCAGACCCCGCGTCTCAGCGAGATTTCTATTAGATGTTGTTGTTGTTGTTTTTCGCTAGGCATTCACTTCTTCTTCCGTGGCCTATATGTAATTTCTATTCCTTATTATCTCTCGTATGGTTTTAAGAATATTAGTGTATGTAGGATATTAATGAAAGCTTTATCTTGTGTAAAAAATAACTAGGAAAATACAAAATTAAGAAATCTTATTGTTGAGTGCATATTTGAGTCCCTCTCCTAATATTAATAAGTAAATGCATATCCTAATTTTGAGAGTATGATTCATCAAAACGGAGAATGGTAGGTGTATTACCTAGTTTTAGTTTGGGTATATCCTTTTTTGAGGTTCACAAGTAGGTCACTCCCGATGTGGGGAAAAAAAAACTAGGGATAGTTAGTTTTAAAGTGCCCAACTCTTTGGAATCTTTGGAAAATTTTCAATTATGTGCTCAAGTTTTTAAAGTTTTCAACTGAGTAACTATTATCCTAAAAACCTACAATGGCTTAGTAGGATCCAAATCTAATTTAATTTCAGGTGCATAAAAGGAAGTTCCATTGAAGGGGAACTTGAAATTGAAAATAGATAATTGGGGGCTATGAATGTTTTCAACATGGAATTGCCCCTTGTTGTGCATGATTAACATATACAGGAAGGCCATCTTAGAGCGTTTCAAAAAGAAAATAGACGTTCTTTTAGGTACTTAGGTGAGTATGATCATATGCCAAAGCGTGTTCTTCCATAAAAATTAAGGTGGGCTAAAGCTAAAACATTGTCCCTGTTTGCTAGATTGTGAATACTCGCGCTTGTCGATATACATAGTATGTACATATTGATTTGCAACTGCAGGACTTTCCGTAAACTCACAAGGGAGGAACTATCGTTAAACAAAAACCAGCCTGTGATCATTTACAAGTGTTATTAATCAGTCGACTATATAACGGCTGTTTAGTGCATCTTCAAAGCGACTGCACGAGTCCTCCCTCATCTCTGTGCTCATATCAGTTTCTGGTGCTGGGTAGTAATCTTCCCTCAGCTGCACGTCCCTCAAACTTGGAATTCTCAGCAGGAAATTCATGAAATGCTCATGAGCCGTCCCATGTATGAACAGCTTTCTCAGTGTCAAACATTCTGCAAGCAAACCCGCTCCTGGAAGCGACAGACTCCTCTGATTCACATCCCTGTCCTGCGGTGGCCAATAATCAAGCTCAGACAGGCTCAAATTCCCAATCCCATTCAAGAAAAATCTCTCCCACAAGCTCAAATCCATTTGCCCAGATGGTGCAGTCAATGCAAAACCTATAGTATCACTGCAATCCAACTGCATCTTCGTTAGCTTAGGATAGAAAGCAAGCGTGCTCAGCCCGAACTCTCGTAATGGCTTGTGACGCCCTCTGCAATCACCTTCAACCTTAATCCTCATTTCCTCCAAATTTGGACAATCCTCCAGACCAGCCATCGGTAGTGGACTCAAAAGGTCACCAACACCAATCCAGACAGATAGGTGCCTGAGCCTCTCCCACGACTTTGGCCGCAACCCATTACCATTCCCATTGTTTTGCATATGAGAGTAAGTGTCATCATCCGAAGAGTATCTACATTTCTTCTTTTTCCTACCGGACTCATAATTCTCCTGATAATAGGAACTTCCAGCAATGTCCTGATTGAGATCAAAACTGAGATCAGCATACTCCCCAGTAACAGTCAAATTTCCATCCAATCCATCCCATACACAGTCAATATGGAGTCTTTCAATTCGATCACGAATAGGCTCTAAAGCCCGCAAAGACGCCACAGCATGAAGATTCTTACACTGAGAGATCTTAACCACAACAAGAGTCCTCTGCAGCAAAGACACCAAGGTTCCCATGCCCTTCACAGTAATCTTCTTACATCCCTCGACTTCAAACTTCTTAAGCTTAAAACACCCTCTCCCAATCTCTATCAAACCCATGTCACTCAAATCCGCACACTTCTTAATGGACAACGACTCCAATCCCGAACACAGCGCGATCCCGTCGAGCTGGGATTCAATCGCCAAACAAACCCCATGAAAATGCCCCAACTTAAGTCTCTTGAGTTTGGGACACTTGGAACGCAACGCTTCCAAGGCCACACCACTGTCTCTGACATTTTTACAAACATCTAGCACCAATTCCTCCAACAACGGAACTCCAGCTAGGAACTCCACCAGTCCCACCACGCCAATTCCGGCGTCCTCCGGCGTGTACCCATCGTCGTCAGGATCGCCCCTAACGGCCCCCAAGGACGCCGTATCAACGAGATGCAGAACGGAGAGCTTAGGGCAATTGGAAGAGATAGCGAGCAAGGTATGGTCCCCTACAAAGCCGGTGTAGCTGGGATCAAAAGTACAGGCGACAAGGAACTTGGTGAGGTTGGGACAGGCGGCGGTGATGGCGAGAATTTCGGGAGACTTGAAGCCGTCAGTCAACGAGAGGGTGATGAGATCGAGGGAGGTCAACAGCTTGGACGGCTGAGGATGAGACTGGAGAACCGGGGGGAGATCTTCGGTCCAGAAGTAGAAATTGGAGAGATCTAGACAAGAAAGAGCTTTACAATGGTGGAATAAAGGGTTAAATTCGGATCCAAGGTCGCCATCATCGGAGGGGCGTTGATGCCACCGGATGAGCTTGATGTGGCTCAATCGTGGCCACTGAGGAAGAAGGATCTGGAGCGTACGTGGGGAGCGCGCGTAGACGACGAGGGAAGTGACCAAGGGGAAGGCGACAATGACTAATTCGTACGGGCAAAGATAACCGAGGGGTAACTTTGTCCAAAAAATTTTAAATGGGAAATTTGAATGAAATTGGAAAACTCAGGGGCTAGATTGATCGAATTAAAAAAATAGGGGCTAATTTGAATACTCCACTATAACACAGGGGCTATTTTGTGTTATTTGCCTATCATCTTCCTATGTTAAAGAATCCCCAACTGCGACTTCATGGAACTTGAAGTCTTAGCCAGTGTAGACAGTTTGAGATAGGGAGCTCAGAAAGTTTCAGAGAAGAAAACTCAGATCCAACAGAGAGATATTTAAACTGAGTGAAATGACGATGGGAGGGCGAACCCTTAGCCTTTCAAAACGGTTAGTTTCCAAAACAACCTGGAAAGAGAGCACAAGAAAAATCTACCAGTTTGTTAAAAAGAAATATGACCAGGAGAACAAAAGGAGGAAACAAAGGAACGTAGAAGCTACTCTTTCTAATCCCTATGTCAAAGCTAATCTTTCAAAACTCTCCATGCAAAACTTTTAACCAGTGCAACCAAGATCAACAAAACAAAACTACAGTAAACGCTAGAGGAACGAAGGTGAAATAAGCTACGACTGGGTAAACCCGAGAGGGGATAGACGCCAGCGTGAATGGGCAATGATGGATAATGTGGACTGACAATGTCGATGGCTAGATTTGCTATACATTTCGCAACACCCCTCACCATTAATGGAGCTTTCACCAACGATAAGTCTTCATTGGTGAAGAACGTTGGCAATTGCTAACGATAAAATCTTAGCCTTTGTTTGGATCTTACTTGTACAAGGGAAAGGAAAGGAAATATCGAGGGGAAAAGAGAAGAAAAGAATAGAAGAGAAATGTGATTTCTTTTCTCTTGTTTATTTTCCTAATTTATCAAATGAGAGAATTGAATGGAAGAGAATTTTGTAAGACCTTTATGCCTTTGATTATAGAACTTGTTTATCTTTACTTGTTAGATTTAATAAGGATATAATGGTAATTTATTTATAGTAAGGTTATCTTGTCTTCCATTTCCTCTCCTTTCTCACCAATTTGGTAGGAAATATTTTTAGACCAAAATTTTCTCTTATTCTCCTCCATTCTTTCCTTTTCTCTTTGCTTAATTTTATCCCAACAATAAAAACTAAGACAAATGCAATTCTTTTTTCCTTCTTTTCCCTTGCTTTTCTTTCATTCAAACAAAAGCTTAAGGAGTGAAATGTGAGAGCATTTTCATTTACATATATGTAGCGTGGAAATTGAAGGCACGCGAGGCGGGGGAGCGTGGAGGTTGCTGGTGGAATTGAAGATCTGATGATACTACGCTACGTTACCTACTAATACTCCACTTGTCATGCAACAAAGAATGAGTTCAATACGCACACTCCCTCTGCCTTTGCAAAATTCTTACTATTTTGTTGTCTTAATGACAAAAATGTGTATATAAAGCCTTTGTGTCAACCTACCATCATACTATCACTTCTCTGCATGAGATTTGTGGTGGTTTGGTTGCTTGTTAATCTCTAAAGGCAGAGAGCTAGGGCTCCCTTAGAGGGTCTCCTGCTTCTTCTGTTCTTTCAGACATCCATCAAACACATCATTATACAGAGAGTTTTTTTTTTTATATACATAGTTTTCTGGAGATGGCGATAATGAGCTCCCACCAGCCACTGGCTTTTACCTTTGGCGTTCTAGGTAGATATTGTTAACATTTTTGTGCCAAACTATACCATTGTCAAGTCTTGTTAGGAACTAAGAATGGTTATTGTACTGCAAAGCCATCCATTACCCAACTTGCGTTGCCCATAATTCTCATTTCTAAAGAATCCATCTCCACTCTTTTTGAATCTCATCATCAGCCCAACTTTTTGTTACAAGATGGAGAAAAGGTTCAGTTTTTTGCTTGACATAGTATAAGAAATCATTACTCCTTTAGATTTTCAGTAGCCAATGCAAATTACAGTAAACTTGTTGTCAAATCGTGATCAGGTGCAAAGCTTGCAGCACATATTAATTTTCCTGAATATTCCTTGCAAAACAAACCGCTACTCTATCATGCATGTTGTTTTATGGATTCCCAGAAAGTTGTCCTTTTCCTTTAATAAAATAAATAATATGTTCCTTTTTACTTATTGACAGGTAACATAGTGTCAATGATGGTATACTTGGCCCCAATGTAAGTGTTATTTGATTGTTGTATTACTGCCAAGATTTTCTATCAAGTGCAGAAATGCAAAAGAAACTGATAATTTGTTATTTTTATCTGCAGGCCAACATTTTGGAGAATTTACAGAAAAAGATCAACCGAAGGCTTCAAATCTCTGCCTTATCTTGTGGCGTTGTTCAGCTCCATGCTTTGGTTCTACTATGCAATGCTCAAAAAGGACGCATTTCTTCTTATCACCATCAACTCTTTTGGATGTGTCGTAGAGACCATATATATTAGCTTATATATTGCTTACGCATCGAGGAAGAACAGAGTATTACCACTTAAAAAACATGTTTCTTATTGCTTTCTATAACAATATTAAATGCTGACTTAACTTTTTAATTAAATATATTATGCATGCAGATCTCAACCATCAAAGTGTTTGCTACTATGAACACGGGATTGTTCTCTTTAATCCTACTTATTACACAATTTTTGGTGGAAAATTCAGCTCGTGCCAAGGTTCTTGGTTGGATTAATGTGGCTGTTAATGTCAGCGTGTTCGCTTCACCCTTGAGTATTATGGTGAATATTAGATTAAACAGTACTAAACACCCTTGTCTTGTATGCAACTTCAATCCCAGTTTTATTCATTAAGCTTCGTGGTTTTTTATTTATTTTTCAGGCACAAGTTATTCGGACCAGAAGTGTAGAGTTCATGCCGTTTCTTTTATCATTCTTCCTCACCTTGACAGCAATTATATGGTTTTTCTATGGCCTTTTTAAAAAGGATTTCTGTGTTGCAGTAAGCAATTTCGATTTCCTTCAAAAAGTTAAAAACTTTACCTATTTAAGACAAGTTCCAACGACTAAATCTTTTAACTTTTTGTTTCTTGTTGGAACTGTTAGCTACCAAACGTAGTGGGATTCCTCTTGGGATTAGTTCAGATGATGCTATATGCAGTCTACAGGAATGCAAGTGAAGTTATGGAAGACCAAAAGTTACCAGAGAACTTGAAGTCTATCGTGATACTAAGCACATTAGGAGCATCTGAAGTGTACCCAGTGGAGGCTAAGTCCGAACTGGACGAAGTTGCTAAAGAGCTTGAAAAAGCGGAGCCCAGAAAACAAGAGAAAGCCATGGAAGCTCAAGAGGGTCTGCAATCAAATGGAGACGAAGTCTGATTTGTGTGATGTCAGTGTCATTCCTGAAATTCTGGAGAACACCTTTCATTTACACTTTACAGCTCTATAATGTATACTTCAGCTGTATGCTCTGTGTCTTCATGTTAAATGTCTAAGTTTAGCTCTCTTTTCTTGATTGATACGTTTGACATCTGAAAGATGATCTTCAGCGTCTTATAGTTGTATTCATATATAGTGTCACGTCAGGGAAAGCAATAACACAGGTCAGTCTAAACCCTGACGAGTTGATAAGCTGGCAAACCTGGCTCTACAAGGCTACGAGTCCCTCTCCACAGTGGTTTACTGTCCTTTCTTTTTCTCCCGTACGGTACCCTTCCAAATCATGTGGCCTGCTCTTACTTCAGATTTCGTTAACAATTTACCGTTATTACCATGAAAAATTATACTTTAAATTTTTAGTTTATTATAAATTTAATTCTTATTGTTAAGAGATTAAATTATATTTTACGTATAAAAAATTTATTCAAATTTCAGGCATTTATTTTTGTTAACATGGAACACGTACTAGATTTATTATTCACATCACTTAAATGTAAAATTTTAGTAACAAAAAATGTAATAATTTAAAATTACTTTAATAATAAATTTTATTTTTAACTTCTTTATTTTTGTTTTTAATTAAAAATATATTTATTTACTTTTTAAATGTTTTACGTGTACGTAAGGTGCTTTAAGAATGCAAAACTAACGATCATGAAATTAACTTTTAGACTTAATTTTATAAGGTATTAAAAATTTTTATATTTGATTGATATTTTTATATTTTTAATTTCACTATAAAATTAAACAAAATTATGAATAAAATACAATTTATCCTTATTTTAAGTGTAATTAGAGCTTTATATATGCATAAAACCAAATGGGGTAGAAGAACTGCAAACATCAAGTTGACAGCAAGGAAGCAGAAGTAGTACTTGTCAATAAACTTGCATCAATCAGTAGGTAAGGTGTGATGCAGAGGAAAACTACAAATTACAGACTGCAATGTTTTGTCTTCTTGTTTTTTTTTTTTCATTTTTAACAAAAGAGAAACAGGAGAAACAAACAAGAGCATGCAGAACATGAGTCAGATGTGTTTTTTCTGTCTCAAAATTGGTTGAATACATCTTGTTCTTGTTCTGGCTCTCCTAGCTGGTAATGTACATTCTCAAATTATCCTTTCCTCGGTCGCAGAAGTCATCCCCCCTCAACTTCTTGTTCTATGCTTGGAACAAAAAGAAAACTGAGCATGAAGGTTAAAAGAAGACTAAGAACATATCGACACCAATTCCCTTGAACAATATTGTGTTTCACCATCTCCGCAATGTTTCAAGCTATCACCAGGACCAGGTAGATAAAAGCAGGAACATTGATGTCAAGAATGATAGCTTGCGAGACTAGCCATTGTTGCCATCAAAACTTCCTTGAGCACTTTGTCTTCTCTTTTCTCGCCAATTCTCTCCCCACATCTTGGCCTCTGCCACAGCACGTTCTCTTTCCAAATCCCTATTTAACATCCTTGCAGTTTCCTTCCGAGACTCCTTCTCTGAACCATCCAAGTCCCAACTCCGTCCCGAACCTCCGCCTTCTTCGCTCTTCAACAACTTTCCACCTCTCTCATCTCTATTTCCAGAAGCTCTGTGGTTATGCCCTGAGTTAGGTTCGTAAGCCTGGTTTGCCAAATAAGAGAGAGCAGTGACAACATCTCCGATTAGTGGACGAGCCGCCGCCTGCTCCTGAATGCACATGGATGCCACAGCTAGAGCCTGGTACAGTCCCCTCATTGGATAACGTCCCTGTAGTCGCTGGTCTGCTAATGTTGGAAATTTCTTACGGTCGTTGAATAATGGTCGTGCCTGCAGGTCAGAAAGAATGTCATGATTCCCCAATAATTCAGTGCAGAACATGTTTATCTTACAGGAAGATGAGAAGATGGATGATACTACCGAAAGGAGAATTTCATTACCCATGTGACAAGGTTCTGCTCAGCATGTGGTCGACTGCTATCAACTGCTTTACGTCCTGTAATAAGCTCTAAGAAGACTACACCAAAACTGTAGACGTCAGATTTCACAGTGAGTTGTCCAGTCATGGCATATTCGGGAGCACAATAGCCATAAGTGCCCATAACCCTGGTAGAAACATGTGACTTGTCCCCAGTGGGTCCAAGCTTTGCCAGTCCAAAATCAGAAAGCTTTGGCTGAAATCCTTCGTCAAGTAATATATTGGATGACTTGAAGTCCCTGTAAATAACAGGAGGGTTGGCTTGATCATGCAGGTATTCCAAACCTTTGGCTGCACCTGCAGCAATCCTCATTCTTGTGTTCCAATCTAATGGTTCCTTATCAGGTGGAAGGTCTGCAGAAGGTAATATATAACTTATTTGATTAAGAAGTGATAGAATAGTTTCCTTATCTAATAAGCCTCAAAGTGAACCCCCCAAAAAAAGGAAGCCTTCTAGCATATCTAATTGTAAGATGAACACTCATCAGCAAATACATCAGCAGAGAATAAACCAGAAATACCAATTGGTAGTTTTACTGAAGGTAGCTCATTCTATGCCAGTAAAATTTGCATACATATCAGAAATTAACAGGCATTTCCAATGTCACACCCTACCATGATAATTAGCATTGACAGTAGAAAGAAATCTCGTTGCCACTAGGTTCAGATTATGTAGAGATTTGCATCTACTGGAACCAAAAAAAATTTAAAAACAGAGAGAGAGAGAGAGAGTTGAAGTCAAAGTAGCATAACATTAAATGATTGTTAAAGAGGATAGCAATATTTACCATGAAGGTGATCTTCCAATGATCCCAAAGGCATAAACTCATACACAAGAAGCCGCTGCTCCCCATCAGCACAATAGCCAATAAGGTTCACAAGGTTTGGATGATGTAATAGACTGAGCATAAGAACCTCAACAAGAAATTCCCTGTTACCCTGGAGGCCATTTCTATCCAACTGTTTAACAGCAACAACCTGAAAAGAAACCAAAAAAAGTCAAGCAGCCAAAGTTACCGCAACCTCGACCATCCCCAGCTAAGCTAAATCAGTGAAAATATCTGCTCTATTTTTCAGAGACATCAGCAGAGCCTGACAGTAACAATGACCTATCACAAATTCATTTAGCCAATCAGAATATCTCTACAAGTTCTACATTACGGAATTCTAGAACTTAACAAGCCAATCTACAATCACGCTATGTTGATAATGAAGGATAATCTCACAATTTAGGGTTCCTGACCAACTTGTTACCTGGTTCTCGAGATATTTGTATTACAACCTTAAATTTTTATACTCCCTTAATCGCAATAGAACAGAACATAATACTCTTAAGCACTAACATTTCAGGTTGTCTGTGGATAAGAGAATAGGTTGCCATCAAATTAAATGGCAAATGCATTTCACTTCAATTCCTGCCCTTAAAATGCACAACATGTAAAGACGAGTACGACAAATTCCAATCAGAATCTTATGTTTTCATCTCTCCTAGACTAGAGAAAAACTTTCAGGAAAGGAACTTAAAAATTTTTGCATTTTAGACTCATAACAAGATGGAGAATGACAGAAGGACTCACCTGACCAGTGCTCTCAAGGCGACCTTTATATACACGTCCAAATCCCCCTTCCCCTAAGAAAGACTCCTGCCTGAAATTCTTTGTTGCAGTTGCAAGCTCGCGGAAAGCAAATGTTTGAGCTGCAATATTAGCTGCAGGCATGCCATCCTTCGGAAGCTGTAAATCCCTCTTGGATTGCCCATTGTTTCTTGATCTAAGCCTATCAGCACCTGGGTATTATATTGAGAATTCAATATAAGGAAGACCAATGGGATTAAAGTTCAATAAGAAACTGGCATCTTTGAGGCAAAAGCATGAACTAGATTAAACAAAGGTTGATATCTCAACCCCAAACTCATAAAGCACAAACAGGGGTTTTGATTGCCATATTTAGCGAAAGCGTCGTTTCACAAAATTATGAGTAGAGTCAAGATATTGAAACACAGACTCTTTAATCTTCGATCCACCAATCAGATCAAGCCCAGTTATCAGATTAACACACAAAACATAAGCACTCGTAACAGCTTTATGTTGAACAGATTTGAATCTATACCTCTAAAATTTTAGAGCTCAATCAGTCATTGAAAAACAGAAAAAGAGAAAGAATAACCAGCATGATCGATATACTCGTAGCAATCAGCACGCAGTTAGAAGTGACAGATCAGATCAAGCAATGGCACAGTAAGAACAGATACCACACAAAATTGAGGAAAAGGTTCAGTAATTGATAACAGTAAACAATACTAACCAGAAGATAGTTTTGAAAGGTTAGGAGAGGCAACAGGAGAGCTTAACTTCCGATCATGCGATGCTTTTTCCGGATTCAGCTTTTCCTCTTCCCTTGAATCGAAACAAGGAAAACAACCCATCTCCCAAAAACTCAACCCAAATCTTCTTCCAAATCTTCAATCCGCCTCAAGCTACCAGATATATGAACACTGAATCAAAATAACATATTCGAAAAAACAAGCCCTTTTACAAAATCCCATCAAAAGAAATCTTCCTGGTGGGCATCTCTTCTCTTCTCTTATCTTCTCTATCTGATCAGTCGAAGGACAAAATTAAGGAATCCAAGTTGATGACACACCAATGGGTAACAACCTTATACAAACATTAAAATAAACAAAAAAAGATACAATTTTTGTCAAGAAAAAGAAAAAAAGAAACAAACTTCCGTAGGTGGGAAAGTCTTAATAGGGGGATGGGATGAGCCGGCTTTTCGTCTTTGGCTTTCGTTTACAGTAACTTCTGAACTATACAAGCTCTTTATTTTATAGCATCTCTAACGCCCTTGTCTCTAGACTCTATAGCTCTATCTTTGACCAGTATTATATAAGGAAACTCCATCTCTAGATATTCTACGCGTTTATATTCTAAAAATCAAGGAGTTACACTTTCACCGTAAAAACTTACTTAGCCTATTTTTTTGACAAAAACTTAAAAAGTACTTTGCGTGTGCTTAACTTGTCAAATGGTGGGACTGACGGAGTCAACGAGAATTTAGAACAGCGTACTTCACGGGTTCGGTAATAAGGTAAGAGTCTCACTTACCTGCAGTTATTTTATGTTAGGTATAACCGCCGGTGTTACGGTGTTATGTCTGTCCAATCACATTTAAACCTACATAATTAAAAGGAACTGGCAGTTTAACGTTGCTAACAAGTGGCCTTTTTTTTTCCCTAAGGAGAAACTAGGTTTCTGAATTACCTGTGGTTCAGTCTGAATTTGATGGGGCTGGACGTCATTGCTTGAATCTATGAATCTGAATAGTTCCGGTTAGAGAACACTTACAAAACAATAAAGGTACACCGGGGGTTGACTACTGATAGGCCCCTTTGACGCTCAAATTAGTCTTTTAGTGAAAAATTTGGTGACTAGGAATAAAGAATACTAGCTGGGGTTCTAAAAATTGTACCTTTCTCATGATGAGGTAATGAGTTTATATAGTAAATACCTGTTGGAATTAGGTCAACGTCAAGGAATGAACTGATCGACCCATGTGTCGTTCTGAGTTTGAGCTTGAGCCTAGCACGACCGACCTAACCAACTTGATTTGGTAAAAGTATAAGATGGATAAACAATTCGGTAGGTTTCTTGATATTAATGGCTAGGTGTATCGTTACATAGGCAAGGTTTTGTTTGAAGCATAAAACCGTAACTAGGAGGTATGAGCTTGAGTTGAAACTGTCCTGAATTCTCTCACTTTGTGTGAGCTACTTCTTATTATATATATATATTTTGATGCAAACTTCTTATTATATTGAATATGCAAAAATGGATCTTTTCCTCCTTGTTATAGTTTCAAATCCAGGAATAACATATTGTAGTTGACATACCGACATGCTTAATGAGTCATAAATCTACCCCAACAAGGCAACTAAATCGAAACAAAAGGATCGGATGAGAAAGTATCAACTATAAAAGTTTGATCAAAGATAAAAATCAGTAGAAGATATCCTCCTTTATCATCTAAAAATATCTCCAGGGACGAATTATATTAATGATGTATTAATTCTGCAAGATTTTGTTTCCATGTTTTAAGTCTCTAAACAAAGGCATTGATAACGACCTTCAGGCTTCAAGGACTACTTAAAGCTCTTGCAGGAAACCTAGGATGCTTAAATATAAAATAAAAGAATTTTTTAAAAACATGTCTTCATTAGATTAGACACCTAATAATTTTTAATGATAATGAATTTAAATTAAATAGATTTGGCTCAAATTATTATTATTATTATTATTAGATAAATTTATAAATATAATTTAAGTAATAAATTTAATTAAAATAGTTGAAATTCGAAAGAAATAAAAATTTAAATGCTTTCGGCAAGTTCTTGACATTGAAGCCACAAATGTTGAAGATGAACTGAGGAAGAAAATGAAAGTCAAATATGAAAATGACCCCGTTCACCCTATCAGATCAGAATGTTTGGACCGGTGGACGAAGAGACGTGGAAACCGATAAAATGGTTACGTAAACAGTGTTGATTAATGATTATCCAAAACTTTGTCATTATTAAGAGACTAGGAAGGTGTAATTGTCGTTTTCAGGTTTCTAACTGATTGAATGGCCTGGCAAACGATTGTGTTTCACGAGCTACATGCTGGAGATACGCGTCGAAGCAAATCTTCTCAGGCCTTAACTCGGCCCTCCTCTAGGTTGAAACTTTTGTGGCTTCGCCTTTTCTCCCGTTTGTTACAATGTCGGTCGTCTATTATAATCACAATTGAATATTAAGATTTAGCATATTATCATGATTATATTGTACTACTCGTAAATAACTTGTAATTATTCTTCCACAGTTACGAAATAACTTGTAATGATGATGACGTTCATGGCCTGTGGTACCACTGATCTACAGGACCACCATTCTCCTCCAAGGTCGCATGTCAATGGATCCCCACCGTAGGTTTACATCTCCAAGTTTTGTAAAGGAAACGCACAAATATCATGAGCAGACAGTGATAGAGACCATGATGTTCGTGGGAATTTGACTAGTGGATTGAGATATCCAACGCTTTGTTTAGATTTTTCCAGGCACTTGGGCCGTAGACTCTGATTGTGCATTCCCTCTCCACCATGAAAGTTGAACATATGATTAATTTCTCCATTATTTATATATAGGATTATAAGGTAATAAGAAAAGCCTAAACTAATTAGTAAATTTGAAATTTATCATAAGGTGTCTGATAAATAATTATGCTATACTCAATAAATATACCAAAAATCAAATTCATAAAAAGATCACAAATATAACAAAATTCCTTAAGTGTCTGTTTGACCTAATTATAAAATAAAATATTATATAATTTTAGGTTAGATTAAAAAATTATTGTTTTGATCATATTTGTTGAGATGATAAATATTTCATAACTTGTATAGAGATATGTTTTTAGATTTCATTGGTTTTCAAACTAATTTATTACAATTTCCAAAATTAGTAAAATTTTCTAAACTTACTAATTTTATGTGTCAAATTTTAAAAAATAGTGAGAATTTCCTTGCCTACTTTGTGTTATAAGATGTAAAGATTGAATTCAAAGCCTTGCTTGTTTAAATTTTTTGCTTCTTTTAACCTTTTTGTCCAACACCTACGCACAAAACGGTGCCTTCTTGTGAATTCTCATTCAATATGAAAAATTACTAATATTTTTTGCTCCTGCTAGAATCGATATTTATCAAAAAGTTTAGGTTTTTTGTACAATTTATGTCTTATAATTTTATGATATTTTTCTCAAACAGGTAGAGTTCAACTAATCATTTCTATTTTGAACAACCTCTATATACACTGGAGTATTCATCTTCTTCTACCCAAAAGAATTATTAAGGAGATAGAGAAATGCATCATAAACTTCCTATGGTCAGGCAAAATTGGCGATGCTAAGGGGGCTAAAATCAAATGGGAACAACTTTGTTAGAAGAAGAAAGGAGGGCTTGGTCTCACTCTAATTCACACTTTTCAAATTATACAAGTAGCCAAAAGAATGTGGAGATTGTTTAAGGATAAAGAATCACTTTGGAGTAAATGGATCAATGAGTATTATCTCAGGGAAACCAGCTTATGGCAAATTCTTGAAAGAAAAGAGTTTTCCTGGCCTTTCATTCAGCTCCTAAAAAACAAGTTCATTGTCTACCCTTTCATCAAAATGCAGATAGGGAATCGAGAAGGAGCATGGTTGTAACATCCTATTACTAGTGGGAAGGTTAAAATGGTAAATGAATGTGATAAATGAGAGTTAGAAATGTACTTCCATGTTTATGCATAATATGTCATACTTATACACGTGAACAGTGAAAGTTTTACACATGAAAATAATTGAACGTGCATTCATGAATGATTCCGGATATAATTGAATTGAATTGGGATTGGAAATTTAGTGAATTTAGAATTTATCTATATTGGAAATATTATTGATTAGTGGAAATATTGTATATGTGAATTTTGGTAAATTTAGGATTTCTTTCAGAATTTATAGAGTATTGTGGAAAATAGGGAACAGGAAATCAAAAGATATTTGGAGATAGTTGGATTGTAAAGATAGAATTAATGGAGTTAGTTTCAAAAGAAACTTAGTTAGAGTTGGATCTTAGGAAAAGTGACAAGTGTAAAGTTGCCTTTATTATTTGTTAGAAGTAAGTTTGAGTTATTCGAATTAATGTTAGATAGAATTAATGTTATGTGGGTTTGTGGTGGTATGTTCTGTCTGTCAAATGCACTTTAACTAAAGGCTTTTCCCACCTGCCCGTTAGTGGCAAGGAGCTCCTTCACAGACTCCCCTAAGTTCACAGCTACACAAAACTATTATGTGGGATTGCGATAATACGTTTTGTTCACTACTACACAAGACTATTTTATGGAATTGTGTTAGTACGTTCTGTTACGGACTACCCAAATCGTTCTGATGTGTTTATGTGATCATAAAGTATTAGCAAGTTTGATGGATACATGACTTATGTGAGATGTGAATTGGCTTAACAAGTTGAGAATTTGAGAATTTTGTGTTTTATGATTCAATGAGAATTTTCTATGATCATGAAGGTTTTTAATGGTTTTTGCTTGTTACCGATTATAAAACTGTTACCCATGAGCTTTAAGCTCACCCCCTGTTCCTTCCCATCTTCAGGCAATGAACAAGATACTAAGTGATCGAGTTGAGAGTCAAGGCATCACTCCAATTTGCATATTTCTTTTTTGAAGCTAGATATTATAAAATAAGGCTTTAGTCACATCATGAGCAATTATTGTTCTTGTAAAGTTTGTATTTTTTGATTATGATGTAAGGTGGCTCGAAATTCCCACTAAATCATTGTAAAACTCTTATCTTTTGATGTTAATGAAATATATATGCATTATGCTTGTTTATGGCTTTTCAAGTCTTTACATTGCAAATTTCAAGTTTTCATAGGGGTAGAAATTGTGTTCTGACTTCAGGGGATAAACTACATTAATCTAGGATGAATTAAACAAAGTTCTCTTCATGGGAGTTGTAGCTTCTCTTTCTATCTTTCCAACATATAAAGTATGCAATTTTTGGATATCGATGTTGAAAGATATGGTCATTATAAGTCGGTGATGTTGCATAGGATGTGTATACCGAATAACTAGAGTAAATGAAGTGATATCGCACTAGGAGAGTGGAATTTGGGATTATTATGAGTAAAAGGGATACTAGGATGGATGTAGGATCCATTGGAGACATTTTGGAGAGGGAAAAATTAGGAAAAACTCGAAGGTTACACGGTCAGGCCATGTATATTCACACTGGCCGTGTATTCCTAATGCAGAACAATCGCCAGACCTATGGGTTACACGGTTTGACCGTGTATATTCACACGGTCCATGTTTTGACCCTCAAAAATGACAAAATCTCACTTCTGAGTCTCACAAAAGCTGTAGATCTAGAAGTCCTCTTTCAAACCGTCCAAGAATGACCTTAATCCGATATCTATAGTGAAAGTTATGTGAATTGTCCCGAAACTGGTTCAGTGTGATTGAGGACAAAACCATGTTTGATTCTTTTGGCCATAACTTCATCATCCGACCTCCAAATGAAGTGCTTTTTGAACAAATAGATTCCTAAAACAATTATCTATCTTTCCATAAAAATTTGTAGCCTTTGGTTCTAATTTGAAAAAGATTGATGGAAAGAAAATGAGGGATCGGTTGGAAGAGCATGACTTGGTTATGAACATACTTCAGTATTTTGATGATATCCTGAATTGTAAAGTTCTAAATGAGATGTTTCTTTTTCAAAATAAACTAGAGACATAGAGCTACAATTGTTCTGAAGAAGTCAATGTGTGATTTTGGTGTTTGACTAGTAGGCACGCCACCTTTGTGGGATGATGGCTAATGAGGGTACAATGAAATAACCCTGTAGGTTAATTTGCTCACGTGTTATGACTCCGGATGTTGGCCTCCGGAAACGGGGTCTAACACTTAATTCATGAGGGTGCAAAATATGGAAAGTGCATTAGTAAGTTCAAAAGGCATTACTAAAAACTCGAAGGAATTATGCTCGTATACAAGTAATCTTTGGTACATCTCCCTTCGTGATCCTCATTTGATAGTACCATGATCTTAAATCAAGCTTCTTCACCAATTTGATCAAACAAGTCAACATAGTGATCTTATTAAGTTCCTAATAATTGATACATAGTTGAAGAGCACCATTGTGCTTCTTTTGGAAAAACATAGGTAAGCCATATGTAGCTTTTGAAGGTTAGATATAGCATGCATCTAACAACTCCTTAAGCTACCTCCTTAACTCTTCAAGTTTGGGAGATGTCATTCCTTAAGCAACCTCCTAAACTCTTCAAGTTTGGGAGGTGCCATATTGTAAGGTACTGCAACAGGTAGGGTAGTGCCTTACACTAACTTGATATTATTATCCACATCCCGTTTTGGTGAGAGCTTCTTTGCTAATTTTGAAGGCATCACATCCTTAAACTCCTCAAGGACATTAGAGATTCCTTTAGGTAACTCCATTAGTGAAGATTCCACTCCTTTTTCCTTTAACACCACCAAATATGCAGGTTGCTTCTTCTTTACACCGTTATTACATCACAGGTAGTTTCTTTGTAGATAAACTTCTTTCATGTGATAAAGGTATCTTAAATGCATTTCCTTCCTCTAAAATTAATATACATGGTATTAGAAAAAGGAATAGGTATGACCTTAATGCAATCTATAAATTTCATTCCAAGTACTATAGGATAATCATCCGTAGGAATTACAAGGAAATCCATTAGACCGGAACATCCTCCAAGACTTTTACATTCCTAGAAACTACAAAAGTAACTCTTAGATTTGAGTTTACGACTTTGAGCCACCCTTGTTCCTTTCTATATTTGATTCTCAACCGATTTGCGTCTTCTACTTGTTAAGTCAAAATGACTTTACGCGATTAATAATTTTGATGACAAACAAAAAGGAGACAAATGAAAAGTAGACGGAAGATATCGGAAGTAAAAAAGCAGACGGAAGCAGAAAATAGACGCAGAAAAAAATAGACACAGAAAAGCAGACGAAAGCTTAGCAAAAAGCAGACGAAACAAGAAAAGTAGACGAAAGCTTAGCAAAAAGCAGACGAAATAAGAAAACAGACGAAAACAAGAAGAAGACGAAAGTATCAGTCTAAGTTAGTTAAAGAACTCAACTGAATAACCGTTTCTTTAAAGATTCAAGAAGCAGTTATTAAGAAGCAGTTGGAGACGGAGGCTATAAATAAGAAGTCGAAGTCGAAGACTAAGCAGCGTGAATTAAACTGATAAAAAGCTAGAGAGATTACTGTGCGAACATTGCTAGAGCAATATTTTTCTATAACAAGCTCTATACACTATTCAAGTTTGAAATTGCTACAGATAGCCTGAAGAGGCTAAGCGTAAAAGAATACTGATTGTAAAGAGACCTGAAGAGGCTCAGAAAAAAGAATACTTGTAAAAGTTTGAGAGTTAGTGAAATCTCAGAAGATTATCTGAGGACTGGACGTAGCCCACGGTT
>JANKOE010000009.1:30411932-30423238 GCA_026284465.1 Erythroxylum citrifolium | reverse complement strand
ATGGCCTCTTTTCCTAAACAACGTGGGCCCTTTTCAATTAACCAAAGGCTTTGAAATCTTCCTCTTTTGGGCTGCCATGTTGCTCTTGCCTTGCCTCACGTGTGTCTTATGCGTGACTCCCCTGGATTGTTGATATTCCAAACGACGTCTGCTTCCTCTTGTGTTGAAACACTAGCTTGATTTATTCCTAGCTGTTTTCTTCTTAATTTTCCAGGTCATGTAAAAATTATAATTCCCTACAAGGAAATATTAAATCAAATTAAGTCCCAATAATTAAACCAATAGGAAGAATAAAAAAGAATAATTAAAACATAAATATTAGACAATTATGCACTTATCAACTCTAACTCCACTAGCTACACAACTAACAAATTTTGAATGACTCCACATTCTCACTTTTGCCTGGGCTTGCATGGTCACACATATCATATCAACAAGATGAACCACAAAACAATTTAACTGGTACAAAAGTAATCATGTTTATCACAACTTTGTCATCAAAATGTTGAATTCCAATTCATCTTATTGGAAGTGTAAACAATAAACATAATTATTTAAAAGAATAAAAGAAAAGGTTACGGATACTCTAAATTTTGTTTAAACATGGTTATGAATTTGGCAAAGTAAGTCAAAGGGGCGGAAACGACCCCGTCCAATGACAGGTGACCCAGACAACAGAGAATGGATAAGTTTGAACTTTACTTGATTTTAAAAACTAAAATTGATAACAAGTAACGCAACGGCTAATGATGAGATGTTTCTGTTTTCGGTCTTTCTTTATACACTTCTCATCAACACTACTTGGTCAATGCGAGAGAGCGTGAGCGAGTGATTTTTTTGTGTGTGTACAAGGATATCGTTGAAGCGGCTAGTGTTGGTGGTGGAGAAGGCAGACATAAGCCATGATAACTGAATTTCTAGTTGCTGATTCAGAGATGGACGAGTAAATATTTGCTTAATCTCTTGCTTTGGCCATGGTGTTGTCGCTTTTTGGATTTTGGAAATGCGTCTCCTGCGCAGTTGGCTTCCTTTGTTTTTGTTGAATGTGCAATGTGAGATGGGTTTGTGGATGTTAATGTTTGATTGAATGCTGTTTTGGTGAAATTGATCTCTATGTTTGTTTGTTTGTTGGTTTCGATTTTCTCTTTGTTTCTGGATTTTGTCCTGTAGATTGAAATGGTTGTAAATACCGTGGGCCCTTTTGCTTTTTTAGTTACTTCTCTCTGATGACAGTTTAGCATGAGCGCCCACTGTCCAGTGATTGCTTAGGATCTTATGTTCCTGTCTGTGATTGGATCCAAACTATCCTAGTGTTCTTTTATTCGACATTCCATTTTCTGATTGTGGCTATTCAATTGGATCCTGCTTCCAGCTTCTCTTTTTCTTTATATTAAAATCAATCATTGTGTGCTGCTTGTTGATGTTACTGTTTGCTGCCTCGTTGTTGCCCTGTTGAAATTCTGATTTATTTGCCTTTTTTTTCTTGCTATTAATGCTCCTTTTTATTCCTTTGTCTGTTCTCTTAGTGACATACTAGGTTTTATGCACTACTGGTTTAATGATGCACGTAATTCTAATTCCGAAGTTGAAAATTCCATTGACCCATTATGTATCATGTTCACTATTTTCCCTTGGTAATTGAATCCTTATCTTGCTTCGTGTGTGGCAGCAGTGAATGTTGGACTTGGCAAAGGAATGGTTATAATATGCAGAAGGATTGTGATTTTGGTGAGTTTTATTTTTCGAATCATATATGCCTTAATTCAGCATAGAGGATGAGAAAGTCAAAATGTAAATGAAGTTTCTGATGGTCATCTGGCCTTTTTATTTTGAGCAGATGCATCGGAATCTTTATGGAATCAAGTAACTCTCAACGAGGAAGACTTTTCCTACATGTTTGATGAAACAACCCCAATTAAGGCTTGTGGAGATTTGGCTTATCATGGTAATCCTAGTGGTTAACCAACATTTCCCACCATTTCCTTTTTGCTGAAGATATGGTTGGTATTAGCAAGTTGCTGTATCTAATTTGAAAAAGGTGGATTTCAGGTAGCATGAACAAGGGTACAGAAGAATCTAGGGAGACTTCTTCTCAGCTAAAGCGGCGTCGGATGCTACTTTTTGATACTCAAGAAACAGATTCGATTCTCTGCAATGAAGATATCAAATCTACATTTATGAAAACAAGTGTCAGTGCTTGTTAATCTTTTCTTGGTAGACATTATTGTTTAAAACATAGTTGCTCTAACCGATTGATTAGTGATTTTATGGTCCTACAAGCTTTACATCCTAACAGGAAAGACTGATATGATATGCAGACTAGGTGTGTATGAAATATACATTTAAATGCTGAGGTTACAGGCCTTTGAGATCAAGCATTTACAGATTGACCAAGATTCATTCCTTTCTTCTACATCATTTCGACCTTCGCTATCAATGGAGTATTTAGTTAATCATGCTGTTTTTGATAATATGCCCATCATATTTTTTATTATTTCTTCAATATTGACCATCTTTGTTCTACATTCAGAAGGAGCGTTTGGTTGATGAAATTCTACCGCAAGAATTGCCATGCACTCCTGGGTTTCCAGGTTTGTATCTTGGAAGGGCTATGTGTCAATTTTCAACCGTATGCATATTTAACATTCTTCTAACATAAACATTACAGCAGATGTGTCCACCGGTAGTTACGAAGGCTTGGATCAGTCACCAGAGGGCTGGCTCATTGGATGCTTTAATGACACCAATATGCATTTAAGTCCTAGTGATACGTATGTTCTTTGGGCTTTAGACCCTTTCAGTTGATTTCTTCTACAATAATTTGACTGCTTTTTGACCCAACACAGGAATTTCCCTGAAGCATCTGACATTCAAATTGATATTTCAGGTATATGACTTTTTTAATTGAAACATGCCCTTAAGCTCCTTTAGTTTCGAATTTTGTATTCTACAAAGCTAATTTCTTTAATTCGTAGAATTCTGCAATGACCCTCCTGAATTTGAAGCTAACGTGGTTCAAAAACCAGTTACTCGGATTCCTCACAACATTATATTTAAAGGTGTCTCTCTGTTCTCAATCGTTTATAGCATTTATTGTATCTATGTGGCTTATGTTCCTCCAGTATTACTCCATAGATTCTTGCTTTCTAATTGAAGTCACAAGATCTTATGCAAGGTCTTTTCAGTATGTCCCCGAATTGTTTTAAACATCTATAGAATGTCCCCGAAAATTGAACAGTACAGAATAAAAAATTGTTAATATAGTTTCTATCTTTCTCTGAATTTGTGATTCCACAGATGGGAGCTATTTTGATATTTGAGATGGAAATATCAAAACAAAAACAAAATTTGACAAAATTCCTGTTTTGCAACTTTAGGTAAGAAGTCTTTATTGCAGACGCCTACTAAGTTAGCTTCATCTGTTGTCTATCCATTTGCTATCATAAAACCATGTGGGATGCAAGGAGATGTTACTCTGAAGGATATAAATCAACGAATCCGAACTCCATCGCCATCAAAGTCCAAGTGCAATGACGAGGATCCTGCTTCTTATCCAACCTCAGCTTTCTCTGGGAAACCTGTTGTTGGCAAAACTAAAATTCGTACAGAAGGAGGAAAAGGAAGCATCACAATCCTGAGAACCAAAGGCTGAGTGCACAAATCTCATACCAAACTCCCATTTGGCTACCCATTATATTCTGAAACTTATTTTTTTGTCCATGTCATTCTCCGTTCTTGCAAGTACAAAAGTTCATATCGTCTTTTGTATGAATTCATTAATCACCTCAAATTGTTTATGTTTCCAAGGAGCACTCTCGGTTTCAGTGGCTGTTGTTGGTTTCATACACACCTACATTTTCAAAGACTGATGCGAAATTTGTTGTCAGTGAGATCTGTGAGTTTCCTTTTGGCTTCCGATAGATCTTATTGCTGTCATCATTCATTTGAAGGTTGAAAAATTTGTATCCGAATTATGTAATGTAATCTAGAAGTATTTATCTTGAAATGGGAAGCGCAAGGCATTTCCATTTAAGAATGTGCTCGGCGCAGCTGTATTGTTGGGATGCTTGGGAAATAGCTATACATTCCAAGTGGCCGACTCCCTATGAGATTTTTCAGCCTGTGGAAACTTAAGTGACTGCAGCTATATTTTTTTAATTATTATTTTCTTTTATTCGTTCCCCGGTGGAGTAGCCTTTATGCTTTTTAGTTTTAGCTCGGGCACTGCATACGTTTCTGGGTTCAGGGGAGGGGATGGGGACGCAGAGTTTCATGCACGTCCTGCGAGGACTGTCTTTTACGTTGCAGGGCTCATAGCATGTCTAGATCGTACCCGCTTCTCGAGCCTTCTGACAACCTGACGTTCTCCACTTGAACCAGCCAGTTTTAAGCCTCACCATCTGTTCACTTTTTCCTTTTCGATGCTTCCCTTTGACTCAAGCCAACCTCTCCTTCTATCACAAGCCACTTAGGATGCTTTTGAGCATTTTTCTAGTATTGCTTCCCTATTCAACGGACCATAATTTCCTTTTTCCACGTGCTTGTGTATATAGTGGATTCTTTAGGACACTTATACGGGTATTATATTTTCATTTACTGGCGATTCCTTTGTCCATTTATTTTATTATTATTATTATTATTATTATTATTATTATTATTATTATTATTATTATTATTTTAAGTATCTTTTTTTCTTATTAGTATTAGTTTTACCTAGCATTACGTGTGATCGTCGTTTGGTTTTAGATTTCACTACTATTTTTGTATTTCTTTTTTCAAATTGTTTTCTACAGGGCTAGTAATAGTGGTATTTATTTTTGTATTTATGTATTGCGTTTTTCATATTCTTACATTTCTTACTTTATTAGCAATATTATTTCTTTAATACTAGTGTCTGGTAGTGCTTTTCTAGTCATTAATTTTTTATGTGTGCCAGTTTTTTAATTATTGTTGTTTTTTCTGCATTATTTTTTACTTGTCACTTCTGCATGTGGGTCTACCGAAAATTGCCTCTCTATTATGTAGGGGTAAGGCTGCTTACTATCAAACCTCCACAAACTCTGCCTCAATGCAAGATTTCAAACTGGGTTCGATGATGATGATGATGATGATTTTATGATGAGAAGAGAACGCTGTAGTTAAAACAAATCTGGGTATCTCTTCTAGTATTGCTTCTCAAAAGAAGGCCGGTTTTCTTTGAAGGGTCTTCGGAGGATTGAATCTTGAGAAATATGGATTTTAGGGGGTGTTCAAAAAATTTCACGAACTTGTGAATCGGACTTGAACCGTATGAACCGAATCTGTAAATAAGGTCGAACCGAACCTGAAAAATCAAGTTCATGGTTCAGGTTCAGGTTTTTAACTTGGAGTTCTAGGTTAACCGAACTTATAGCACTTAATCGAACCGAACCGAATATGATTTATAGGTTTAAGTTTAAACCTGCACCTGAAACACCCAAAAAATCTATCATATATTTAGATATAATTTAAGAGGATATTAATAATAAATAATTCTTGAGTGAAAAAAAGAAGAAAAGGAAAAAAACTACTTTAATTCTATGTTATTAAACGTTAATCTTGAACATTACTATTATAAGTAACAACTAATGCATAACACTCAATACTTTTACTTTAAATAGTAATTAATGTGTCAAAGTTATTCATCGAAGTATTAAACTATTAATAGAAAAAATTCATTAACTAAAATAATATAATCATTTAGAGATTAATTAAAGAAATTAATAAGTGTAAAACACATTTATTAAGAAATCCTACAATTTTATTTTTTTAAGACACATATATTAGCTTAGATATTTATTAGATATTATAAACATTAAACAAGCAAGTAATACTGATTCTTAAAAATATAAAATATAGTTGCTAATAAATAATAAGAATATAATAATATTGTCTTGTATAAGTACAAATATAGTTTTATTTATTAGAAAGGAATGAAAAATGAGTTGATTTAGTAATAGATTATGGGATTGTATTTTTTATACGACTGCGGTTTTTATAATATAATATTTGAAGTTTTAACTATGATATTAATTGCATTTTCTACACTAAGTTGTAATAAGAAAAAAGGTACTTTTTGTGTTTATTAGTTTTATATTATTATTTTTTATTTTAACATGATAAAATAAGATTGAATGATGTTAGAAGAATAGTTTTATTATTTTTTTAATCAATGAGATCTAGTAGAGCAGTTCGTTCACTCACTATTGCATCTGAGTCGGCTTTTAATACAGGAGGTCGAGTGCTTGATTCATTTCGTAACTCTCTTACTCTAAAGATGGTAGAGGCTCTTGTTTGTGGATAAGATTGGTTAAGAAAATCACAATCTCCTCTTTACGTGGAAGAGAGACTTGAAGAACTTGAGCAAATTAAATCAAGTAATCTAATTTACTTTACCTTGTTTTAATATACAAATAAATAAAAAATTTCATTTAAAAAAGAAATAACGAGTCTATCTCTTTTTATTTTTTATTTTCTACAGATGTGGCTTCATGTATAACAGTGGATCATCTTACCATCTTATTCGAAGAATAATTGTTTAATAATTTATCTCTTTTTTTCTAGTATGGATCTTTTATAAGACATTGTTTGACTTATTTTTACTTTGCTTGGGTTTAACATATTGGATTAATCTTTGATGGATTTTATATGCATACTTTTATGAATAATTTGTATTTGTTTTCACCAATTATTTTTATAATTTTTTGTCATATATATTGATATGAATAGGTTCTGGTTACCCTGAGAACCGAACCTGAAAATAGGTTAACCGATCCTATAGGTTCTTTAGGTTCAGGTTCGTGAAATTGCCGAACCTGACATTCAGGTTCAGGTTCAAGTTATTTATGAACGGGACAGGTTACCCTACTATGAACACCCTTACCTTGAACCATTTTTAAAACTGGATCATCTCAACCAATACAGTCGCATGAGTGTCTAGCATCTAATGATATCTACAAAACATGTTAAGAGAACTCTATAACTATTGCATAATGAGTTAGGTAAGGAGTGCTAGCTCTATTAAAGCTTAAGTTTATTTATAATAAGTTTTGGACATTTTAGTAATTTAATTGAAATTAAATTCTAATTTAAATTAAATTTAATTATAATTACGAATAATTCTAACTAAATACGATCTTATATTTAATCATAAAGTTTCTCAAATTTTACAAATCTAACTTAATTAAAACACCTTTCTCTCTCAATTAAATTATTAGGTTCCAAAATATGTTAGCAATTGATATAAATTAACCCCAAATTATATTTAAGATTAGATAAATTAAACTCCTTTAATTTATCTTTAATCCTCTAATTAAACAATTTATATCTATAAATCAAGATTGAGGTCTAGCAATGCTTCATGACTACTCAAATATTTAGGAATGTCAAAATAATTTTAACTAACTCTTGCATGCATGATTTTTTTCATCTAATTAAATCATTTCATTATATAATATTCTAATTAGACATAAATCATAGAATTAATGTCTACTATATTTGAGCCCAATCATGTTAATTCTCTACCATTAGCAATTAATTCAATTAATGACATTTGTAAAATATTTTACAAAGTATCATTCTACCTTGGCTAAGGATTTTTTTAATCAATACTAATGAGAAAAATGGAACAATCTCCCTAATTATTTTTGGGTAATGAATCATATCTTGATCGCTCAACTACCTTCATACAGTTCATGCTATATTCAATAACTACTGACTGAGCTATACGTGGCTATAATAGGTCATAAGTATTATCAAAACATAACAATCCACATATGAGATAACTTTGGAGATCTCAAGTCAAATGATCACTTATGCAATCATCACAATGAGAATTTCTATAGACATACAAGTAATATTCTAAATGGATTTCTCGTATGAGGTCAGTTCAGTAAACTTATTCTTTAACAAGCACTCACACGTTTGTTTAAGTATCTCCATACTTTAGTATATATGATTGATTACTTCCTTCATAATATAGTCTTTCTACATTCTATTAATGTCAAATCTTAATAGAACAATGACTAATAATAATTTAAGGATAATATATAAATTCAATATAAATCTCATAATTATGGTCTCTTTATAATTTTATTTTCAATTATGTATCCTATGGACCTTATCATATACATTTGAACATGTATAAGATAAAGAATGCATTTAAATTATTTTGTTACTAAACTGTATGTAACCGATTGGCTGAAGAGTATAAACTAATAATCTCTCACTTATACTAAGCCAACCATTTAAATATCTTATACCATATCACTATATGATGATTAAGCTACCAATAGGACGGTGGTTTAGTCAAAGAATTCTATAAGATTCTCTATAGTGAAAATCTTATAACTTTCATCTTATTCATTATAATTCAGAGAAATTACCTAAATACATACTTGAATCTTTGATGAGACCTTAGCCCCTTTTGCGTGCCTAAAAGCTCTAATGTTCTACAATATACTACTTCCTAAATAATGCAAGGAACTATTCTAAGTTCATTAAACATGTTGATAAAATTAATCATCTCTACTAAATGAAAAATGTATTATGACTTAATTATCAACTATTGTTATATTGGAAACTTTCCAATCTCAAAATAATATTGTTTCAAGTAAAATATATCTTAATTAAGAATTACTTCTAAAGTTAATATCCATAAAACCTTGAACTCAAATATTAACGCATACATAAAATAATGGATATCTTTAATACTTCATAAGTATCAAATATCTTCAATACTAAATATCTTTAATACATTATCTATATATTTAGACTAGAATAGGTAAACAACTTCTATATCTATCTCTATAGATCTAATTCTTATAATTAAGCTATTACATTTTCATATCCAACAAGAGTTGTTCTTAGACAATTATATTTTTAACAATTAAAAATATGAATTATTGTTCTCCATGAGTAATATATCTCTATATACTCCCACTAAAAAGGGCAATTATACTTCTACTAACCATCTTGTAGACATGATAATTTCAAAATCATCTCAAAAATAAATTATTTGGATTCATCAGGAAAG
Organism: Erythroxylum citrifolium; assembly: GCA_026284465.1. NCBI lineage: Eukaryota > Viridiplantae > Streptophyta > Magnoliopsida > Malpighiales > Erythroxylaceae > Erythroxylum > Erythroxylum citrifolium. Next base: position 30,414,186 of record JANKOE010000009.1, on the reverse strand, counting down.
TGAATATTTCAATGTCTCATATCCTTTTAAATATACATTAAATATACTAATAAAGGTACCAATCCTAGTTGGATGTTTTGTTATTAGATTTGTTCTTTTCAAATTTTATCTTATTCCTACCATTTATCTTGAGAACCATTTTCATATAAGTGGTCATTGAAACAAATAGTTTGTTCAATAGGTCTGTAATATTATATCCAACCTTTTGGATATCTCATAACCTTATTATCCAATTTTTGTTATAAACCTAGTGGATAATATATACTTCAACTAAGCATCACAACATTAAATCACTAGCTTTGACTCTTCCAAAGTCTAGTCTTCCATATGTAATATAAAATCTTACTAATTGATCTAATTGAAACTACTAAAGTTAAGTTATTACACTAGGTATAACTATAGAAAAATAAATATTTCATCATACAATATTTCATATTGTATATTCTTCCTTACATAAATCCTACTCTTATAGAGTATAGTTGTGGAGGTATTCACCAGAGAATCTCATTCCCTAAAGATAACTGAAAAGTTATATGTCACCAATGGCAAAGCCAGGAATTTGTTTCAGGGGGGAAATTTTTTTTTAATCCAATCCACCATGGGCAACAACATTCTTTTAGGTGGGCAACTTCTATATGCATATATATATTCTTTTAAAAAAAAATTTTTGAGGGATTTGAGGGTGGGCATTTGCCCACCCTCACTTAGCAGTAGCTTCGCTACTGTATGTCACCACAATAATCTTATCAAAGTGCTTCAACATTCTCAATGATTAATTTCTATTTAGATTAAATAATGTGAACTTTTCAAAATTTTAAATCGATATTTAATGTATATGACTATATCATATAAAGTTACTAGTACGTTTAATAAAGTATAGTTATCATCATTTTACGAATTATTATTCCATCCAATACATCAAATTTATAAATTTAACAATTAAATATAATCATATGCCTTTCACCAAAGGCGGATTTGGTTGTTCTTCAACTTAAAAAATTTTAAGTCCCATATGATTTATAATCAAAAGGAAACATATATTCTTGTATGTAACTTGATTATCATTATGTTGATTTAACTAACATGGATTAAAAGGATAGTCTCGGTTATTCAACTTTATATTCTTGCCACTTATGATAAACATAAGTCTCCTTTAATCTAACGTATACAAACTATTTATATAAAATTAGATCAACTAATTTTACTTAATAATTTATAATTATCATGCTTTGAATATTACAGTAATGTTGAATCTAATTTCAATAGAAAATACAGAAAAGCATGAATTAGAAATAAATACGATCTCTATCATATCACGTATGGGCAAGACAATTCATGCAATCATTTTTCTTCTAATGACAACTATTATCATACTACAGAAAATGTCTTCAATTATAGTCCATGCTTATGCTTTTAATAGAGTAAATTGAATGAAACAATTCCATCATTGCACTATACCTGTTAGGTCTACTTATGTTAACCTCTTGCATCTTGCTATTATGGCATTGACATATATTTCACATGTTGTCATCAAATTTTATGAGACATTGGTCAACTCAGAATGTTAATACATTTTGTCATCTATATGATTTTGACTTGCCTCTGAAACTTTAATACCAAATCATCATTAGGGATTAATAGAAAAATTGGATAATAGACATACAACTTTTCTATTTGACTTTAAAAACTTTTCTCAAACGTAAACTATATCTAAGAAATTAATTTCACTTAATATCAACTATACTAAACAAGGTAAATTTCACTCAGAACAAAATATAGAAGTAAGAAAAACAAGTAATTGATTATATGAATACTAAATAAGATCAGGACTTCAATCATGTGTTTGGTTACTCTTATTATTTTATTCAAAATAATAACCTTCACTACTATTCAGAAAAATTACTCTAGCCACTCTTATAGGATAGGATCTTATTTAAAACTAATTGTTCTTGAGTCACTCAACAAATCAACTAAACTTAAATTAGGTATATAACATCTTTATCAATCATATTTCATATGACTCCTATATTTGTTAGAGACAACTTGTAACACCCCATATTAGGGGTTAGAATATTAAGGAATTTCAATACATGGTATGTTTGGCATAATTGAGTTTTTACTTATTTGAGCATATACATTTTTGGACTCATACCAATATTTGTGCATGCATACATGACATTTCGGGTATAATTGAGTTGTTAACGCGAATAAAATGTGATTTGGCGATTTTGGTAATATTTCAGGTATTTAGAAA
>JANKOE010000009.1:30228052-30247227 GCA_026284465.1 Erythroxylum citrifolium | reverse complement strand
TTTTAGATTTTTTAAAATTTTATATTATTTTTGTAAGTTATTAGCTTTTGTAATCTCTCACTAATGTTTTGTTGCTAATTTATTGACGCGCCTATCGTCAAATTAAATTGATCCATATGTTTCCAAATTAGGCCAAAAGTCGTAATATTATATTGATATGATTACTTCTTAGTTTTAAAATTATAATTTATCTTGAATATTATTAGATGCAAACTCAACAATTATTTGAATCTATTTTATTATTTAATCTATCAACATATTTACAATTATGTTTATTAATTGGCTCTGACCACATTTCCCTTATTGGTATAAGGGCCAAGTGTTTTCCGAGAGGGTAAAGATTGAGTATTGAATTTATTGATATTTGAGATTATTGACTTCTATTCTTAGAAAAATTAATTCTTTATAAGATCTAAATCTATCTCTAATGCATCCACCTCTAGTACCAATAATAAGATTGTGAACAATGATGAGGTCATAATAGAAAACTTTGAAAAGTTTATAGATAATTAGGGGATTCCTAAAATGCAAAAGGATCAAATCTACCAATAATTGAAGTTCAATTTTTTTAAAATGAATTATGTCATAAAAACTAAAGAACGTGATATTCATTTGTCAAAGTCCATTGAAACGATCCACTTATTGACAAAAGCTCAACGAATAAATACAAACAAAAATGTTTTAATTACATCCTTATAAGATTAGTGCAAAGGCGAGTGAAGCCCCTTACAAAAGTAAGATTAAACACTTCCATTCTCATAGTTTTGAGAGACCTAAGTTTTAAGAATTTCAATATTTCCTATTAAGTTTCGTAGAATCTAGTCTTTGCATTGGTCCAAATGTCCAATGTCATTTGATTGTTATCCAATTTTGACATCTCTCTTAAAGACAAAAACATCTTAGATGTCTTAGTTTTGCAAATCAAAACCCATAACTAAAAGACTAACATAAGATTCATCCATGTAGTTTTTATTTACAAAATCCATTATAAAGCCATAAGCACCGCATTTGCATCCAAATCCATAGTCAAAAAGGTGAAACTTTGTTCTTATAAACAGATCCAACAAAATCCAACTCTGTTGTTCCAAAATACATCAAGTGGAAAGACATCAACCTGTTCGAGGAATGTATAGTTGAGGGTTCAACGGATTTAAGTCCACATCATAATAACAATTTAATTGATTTAAATGTGTAAATAATCTTTGTATATTTAAATTGGTAAGGGGCTCTCTTAGTTTAAATGAGGTCGTGGGTTCGAACCCCCCTCATGTATTCAGCCGTTTAAAACTTGGGGCCAGAGCTTTGCCTCCCGTAAGGGATCTACCCGGCTCGAGCGGGGATTAGTCTGAGTGTGGATGGTTTAAAGGTGCCTTCCTATAGTTGAGACCTGCCTAGGACACCTCGTGGGCAACCCAAAACGTATAAACATAGTAAAAAAAAAAGGTGAAACTATGTTCTTACAAACAGATTTAACAAAATTTAACTTTGATGTTCCAAAATCTATCAAGTAGAAAGACATCAACTTGTACGAGGAATAGATACTTGAGGGTGCAATGGTTCCAAGTTCACATCATAATAACAATTTAATTAATTTAAATGTGTAAATAATGTTTGTATATCTAAAGTATATACTATATATTACCTCCAATAATGTTCATTAAAGTAGTCTAGTATGTCGTCTATGTTCTATCTGTAAAAAAAGATAGTTAAACTTAAAACATTATTTAGCTTTCAAGAATCTTTGATCATTAATATTTTGTGGATACTTTATTGATTTGCTCATTGTCAGATTCAATCATCCCATGTACCTCCAAAGGCCAAATCCATCACTTACAATAAATATACTTGATTCCATGATCTAGATTCGTATAGTTAATTAGGGAACGAACATCGATAACAATTCTGTCAAAAGCATTCCAACAAACCAGCTAAACGCGTGATGCCTACCTAACATATGTGTTACGATTATCAATGCTTTGTCGACAACATGGAATGACCGTATTGCGTAGTTTGGTAGGGTTGGAGTCAATTATGTTTCTCTTTGCTTTTTTGGTTACTTCTTAAATGCCCTCAAAGACACACACACGCTAACAGTACTCCATGAAGAAGGAACAGATAATTACGAGAATTCCCATGTACACGTCCACCGACAGATCGTCCCACAGATCGACAACCAGATAGATAGAGATAAACAGGGTCATGCAAGATCGTGAGAGTGGCATGAAGTAAAGATGGTCCAAATTTATATGTCTGACAAGGAGAGTACATGTCTAGATTAGTTTCCAAGTTTAATTAGAGATTCCTGAAAGCTACATCATCTTTAACTAGCTTTTTTTATACATGAGACGAAAATGACAGAGTGGAATTGGCCATTGTCAGATTCAATTCCATCCTATATGTATATAAACCTCCAAAGGCCAAAGGCCATCTCTTAGTTAAAGATTCATATGGTTTATAGGAACGAACATCGATAATTCAAGTCACTTTAAAACATTCTAATGAACTAGCTGAACACATGCTGCCTGCAACGTTTTGAGATTAGCCATGTTTATTTATTCCTATAGTTACAATGGCCCGGTTAGTTGATGGCTTTTCAGCCATATTTTAAAGTTTTGGAAGGTATTATTATTTTTGCTGTCAGTTTGGCTTATTCAACCCAACTACTTAATTTTTAAAAATCTCTAGAATATTATTTTCTATTAGTTTACCGACAAATATAAGAGCATTTAATGTTCATTATTTCTATAATTTAGATAAATTACTTAACAAATAATAAGAAACTTGTGTTAGCATTGGTAAATTCTTTTTTTTTACTTAATTGCAGTATTAATTATCAAGATTGAAAATATAAATTATTAGAAAAATATTCAATGAAATAATAAGATATAATATTATCATATCCTTATAAATTTTTTAAGTCATGTCCTCATAAGTCATTTTACATATAAATATAAACAGTTAATTTTACTAAACATTTCTAATAAACAGTTGATATTATTTGTTTGGGGGTAATGGGGAAAAATCTATAGGTATGGAATGAAAACCCCTGTTTGGTATCAACAGGGGTAACACTTTTATTCCCCCATTTTCAGCAATACTCCATACCTGTGGATTACTAGAGGAATGGGATTCATTGTTGGCTATACTCCATTCCCATTCTTTACTATATTCATTCCTATTCCTATTTCTATTCCCTTCTGTGAACATTTCTATAAAGATTTATTGTCTCAAGTGCAGCCAGTGTCTTTAGATTCTTCAAGTATGGTATCATGCACATCATACAAACAAGCGCACATGCACACACATACACGCATATACATGAGCTTGTGTCACATGAGCAATCACTCGTAAACTTCTAATTTATAGGGTATGTGGGATGGAGAGTGAATGCATCTTCTGTTTCTTTTTCTGTTTTTACTTACCCTGTAAGGTTCAGGCTGGTGAAAAGCTAATGAGCTGGATGCAATTTCGCCTGGGACTTCTTGTTACTGTCTTTATAATGAAAGTCTGTATGTTTGCGTTATTTCAGTTTGGTTAAATTGCATATAATTACCTGCCATAAGCTGTTGGATGATACCCTCGTCACAGAAGAAGGGAATTTGTGAGTAATCATGACAATTGTGATAAGGAAAACCACAAGATAAGCAAATCTAAGAAAGGTTGACAAGTTTGTGTCCGCGAAACATTCTGTAGCTACAGTTTGGGAAGTGAACTTATCTTTTGTATGACTGAACATTCGATAACTCAATAGTCATCTGTAATTTCAACCTTTTATCTGTGTAAAAGTTATATTTTTGGTTGGCTTTTTGACATTGGTATCATTGGAAGACCTTGCAGTTCCTTTAAACTTGCATTACTGTCGGTAGTCTTGGGTGTTTCCTGTGTGAAAGTTTTCTTAAAGGCTGAGAAAGCTGGCAATTCCCTTTTAACCTTAAGGGAACGATACTCTGATAAAATGCTCTATATGTTCTCTAGCTACACAACATCAAACATCTAAATACCTAGTTGAGGCCACTGTGTGTTTTTCCTTTTCTTGCCCATCTTATTGGCCAAACTTGGCATGAAATAAGCTTTTCCTGAAACAGTTTTTAGTATTCTGATGGTGTTTTTCTTAACTGCAGAGGGATAATTTGAAAAAGAGGCTGGATGGCTATCAATTTGAGTCTAATGGAATCAGTGGTAAAGTCCTTTTCATATTACTGTTTTTCTCCTCTACTTATTCAATCAAATAGCAATTTTTTATGTTGTTGGCCTCAGAGATCATTCAAGCTTGGAGGCCATCTCACCCTTCATTTTCTACCTTATCTCTTCTTTCAATGCAGAGGGTTTATCAGCATCCCTTGTCCTGATTAATGTGTTTGTTTGGTCATGAGACAATTGATGAGCGTAATTGAAAAAAATTTTATGCTTCACCTTTACAAAGAGTTAAATATTTGATTAACCTACTGTTCTCTTAAAGAATTCATACTGTTCCCTACTGTTTTTTCAGTTTTGAGATTTCTTCCCAATCCCGGGCTGTCATAGATTTTATGAATATCATTTTTATTTTTGGCTCTCCTAAAAAGCCTAATTTTCAGCTTAATGCCTTTGACACTTTCAATTTTTTGTTCAAGGTTTGCATGGTCAACATCCTGCAAAGAAGACAAAGACAATGAAGCATTCATTAGAAAATATTTTTGACAACATGGCTCCATTGACTGGATCTATCCCTTCTCCAGCAACTTCACAAATGAGTAATATGTCCAACTCAAAGTTCATGAAAATTATTGGTCGGGACAGGGGCAACAAAAAAACTAAATCTCTGAAGGTAGTCTTTTGAATTCTGGTGATTATCATTTCTTTTCAGCTTGCTGCTTTTCCTTTGTTCATATTCTTTCCATGAAGTTGAGCATTTATCTTCTGTTCAGATATCTGCTGGGCAGCCAGGTTCTGGAAGCCCATGGTCACTTTTTGAAGATCAGGTATTCTATCGCATTTCATTTCCAAAATTGTCTCTATTTGGTTGTAGAAAGATATTTAAGCTAATTGAATTCCTAATTTGCTCCTTCAGGCACTTGTTGTCCTTGTACATGACATGGGCCCTAACTGGGAACTCGTCAGTGATGCAATCAACAGCACCCTCCAATTTAAGGTAAATAATGTATGCTTCAATGTCTGTGGTATTTGCCTTAATTATGAGGAATATACCAGCTTGTAAATATTTTTAACTCTAGTTTTGCTGCTGCAAATTTTTTATTAAGTACTTCATCTCTCTCCTATTTGGCTTTTGCTCATATATGTTGGAGCATGTTATGGTGCTTGTTCCATTTATACTTTGTTTCCTCTTCGATACTTCCAGTGTATATTTCGCAAGCCCAAAGAATGCAAAGAACGACACAAGATATTGATGGATAAAGGTGCTGGTGATGGTGCTGATAGTGCAGAAGATTCAGGATCGACTCAGTCTTATCCTTCAACTTTGCCTGGCATTCCAAGGGCAAGATTTTGATATTTATTTCACTTATTTCCTTTCATTTCTTTCACTTATTTCCTTTTCTTTCCTTGAAGCATTAACATGTATAGTATTAATCTGTGTGGGACCTTTTGCTGCTTGGCTAATTTCATTTTTTCATTTTTTTTAATGCTGCTGTCACTTTCAGGGTAGTGCTAGACAGTTGTTTCAGCGGTTGCAAGGTCCTATGGAAGAGGATATGCTCAAGTCCCATTTTGAAAAAATTATTATGATTGGAAAGAGGACACATTATAGGAGTCAGGTTTGTTTTTGATGTTTATCATTTTGCATTGATACATGTGATGTGTTGGTCCTTCGGAAACTGATGAACAAGTCGACGGTGCTTCTCTTTTTTTGCCTGCTCAATACATGTTCTGGTCACTTCTTTGGATTTAGACATAACTCAGTGTCATCTTTTGAACATAATGCATCTTCACAAGCTTTTCCTCATTCTTTTTCAATTACATGTTGAGAAATACTGTTTTCAGCTTGTTTATTTCAATGGCATGCTTTGCATATGGATGAGGTGTAAAGGTGTGTATCAAATCATGGCAAGAGATAAAGATGATGATCAGTCATACAATTTTATAGGCTAAAACATTAAATGCTTAAGACCGCTCTTTTGAGCTAGTCTTTATCTCTTTCTAGATTCTTTTCTAATCATGAGCTTTTCTTTTTTCATTTCTGTATTTCCATCAGAATGGTAATCAGGATCCTAAGCAATTGGCAGTAGTGCACAATTCTCATGTTTTACCTCTTTCGCCAGCTTACCCAAATTACTTGAGTGGAGTTGTTCTAACGTAAGTTTCTCTGATTTTATCCATATTTGTGGTTTAGCCTGTGTCCAGCTTATCACTGCCATTCATCTCAATAAGCTTGCTACATTTATGTTTCAAGGCTTCTTTGCCTACTTGAAACTGGGTTTTCTGACGGAAGCAAATTTATTGTACATTCTGTTTGTTGTTGGCTGACTGAAGGCCCCTTGATCTATGTGATGCAAATACATCAAACCCAGATGTTCTTTCCCTGGGTTATCAAGCTTCTCAAGCTAGTGGTTTAGCAATGCCACAACAAGGAGCGGTGTCATCAATGCTTCCTACCTCAGGTGTGAATTCCCCTATGCAAGGATCTTCTGGTATGATCCTTGGAAATAGTTCACCAATGCAATCTGGTGTAGTCAATACGCTTGGCAGGTAGCACGTTGCTCTATGGCTTAGTTGCTAACATTTTTTTATTATTATTCTGAGATGATTATCATATTCATACACAGGGATGGGAGATACAATGTCGCAAGACCATCTTTACCTGTTGACGAGCAACAAAAGTTGCAACATTACAACCAAATGTTGGCCAGTCGAAACTTGCAACAGTCAAATTTGCCGGTCTCTGGCACCATGTCTGGAACTGATAGCGGGGTTCGTGTGCTACCGGGTGGAACTGGTATGGGCATGGCACCTGGGATGAACAGAAGCATGCCCATGTCAAGGCCAGGGTTTCAAGGAATGCATTCATCACCCATGCTTAACTCTGGAAGTGTGCTTTCCTCTGGTATTGTCGGGATGTCAAGCGCTGTAAATGTACATCCCTCTGGTCAAGGGAATTCAATCAGACCCCGTGAAACTTTTAACACAATGAGAGTAAGTAATTCTTTTCTGTGTACATACATTTCTGCAAATGTGTGCTTCTTTGTGGGGGACTGTTCTTGATTGAGGTTAGTTCAAGTATTGGATTTTGGGGTACCTTTTCAAGTTTTGTAGTTTGCCTCAGACTTGTGGACTAGTGTAAGAACATCGCAACAATTGCTTGTTTTAAAGTTTAATCCTATCTCACTATTCAGCATCAGCCACATGTTGAAGAAAACATGCAAGAATTGTCAGTGTGATGGATTTGTTGTATCAACTGACCTCTAAAAATGATCGACTTCCACAGAATTCACTGTTTGAAAGTGGCTGAGAATCTTTTATTCTGCCCTCTTGTATGCCATATTTTAAGTCTAGCTATAGGAGAATGTGCATTGACGTCAAAATCCTAGTCAGTTCCTCATTTGGTTTGATATTTCCTTCTGACAAATTTAAGTGCACCCACCCTTCAGCAGCCTTTGCATTTTTTAGTATGTTGCTATATGACAAAAGTGTTTATTTTCTTCATAGCCTGGCCATAATCCTGAGCATCAGAGGCCAATGATGGTGCCAGAACGTCAGATGCAGGTCTCACAGGGAAACGGTCAGGGGATTCCTGCTTTAAGTTCTCCTTTTGCTAATCAGACAAATTCACCTGTGCAGACATATCCAGGCCATCCACAACAGCAGCATCAAGTATCTCCACAGCCATCTCATATGCCAGGCACTCATCATCCTCACCTTCAGGGTCCAAATCATGGTACAGGATCAGGGCAGCAAACATATGCAATCCACTTAGCTAAAGAAAGGCAGATGCAGCAGCGTCTACTGCAGCAGCAACAACAAAAACAACAATTTGCTAACTCTAGTGCCTTGATGCCCAACACCCAACTTCCCAGATCATCGTCTATGCAAAATAACTCCCAGATTCAGCCACCTGTTTCACAGCAGCCTGTATCACTTTCTCCTTTGACACCATCTTCCCCAATGACTCAAATATCAGTACAGCAGCAGAAAATGCCACATCATGGTCTCAGCAAAAATCCTCAAACAGGTGTAGGTGGATTGACAAATCCGATAGCTAAGCAACGTCAGCGGCAGTCACAGCAGCAACAGTTTCAACAGCCAGGCCGGCAGCATCCTCAGCAACGGCAGCATTCACAATCACCACAGCACGCCAACATCGGAAAGGGGATGGGCAGAGGGAACGTGATGGCGAATCAAAATGTCTCCACTGATCATCCTCATCCCAATGGCCTTTCTCTGCCAGCAGGAAACCAAGGTTCTGAAAAGGGAGAGGAAATGATGCACTTGATGCAGGGTCAAGGCTTGTATTCGGCTAACTTAAATCCAATTCAACCTTCTAAACCATTGCTTCCACCTCAAACCTCAAACAATTCCCAGCCACAGCCGAAGGTATTTTCTGGCTCAACACCTCCTCAGTCCTCAAAGCAGCTCCACCAGATGCCTTCTCCTTCTGATAGCACTCAAAGTCAGGTTCCAGCTATTGGCTCAGGTCAAGCTGTTCCCACACAGATGATGGCTTCCAACCACCAGCATCTGCAACAGTCACCAACAATGCTTCATCAGAAGCAAAGTAGTCAAGCCCCCCAATCAAACGGTCAGGGAATGCTTCAACGAAATCATCAGGCTAACTCTGATCTGCCAATAAAACCTCAAACTGATAAAGTTTGCATGGATCATAAGCCCTTGCACAGCACTTCGCAGTTGGCCTCAAGTACAGCATTACCAATGCCTCAGTCATGCAATGATTCAGCTGGCTCTGCACAAGTTTCTATTGCCATTCCTCAGTGGAAGGCATCAGAGCCCTTGTACGATTCTTGTTTGCCAAATTTAGCATCTCAGGTGGGTTCTGTTGGGAGTCCACCTCTGACAAATTCATCTGGGATTGAGACAGTTCCATCTGTCAGCCAAGGTTTAGGCCAGAGGCATTCATCAGGAAGTTTTGGGCAACATGGACAGAATGCTGCGGCACAGTGGCAACAGCAGCAGCAGCCATCTAACCATTCAACAACTCTGCCACAACCATCTCAACAAATGTTCCAGTTGCAAGAGCAACAATTACCACAAGAACAAAAATGTTCTCCCATGCCACTGCCACAACACCAGCAGTCCCAGCAAACATCACATTCTCAATCAGCACAAGGAAATAATATGTATATGAGGTCTTCCAATTCATAGCTGGAATGAAACAATCGTTGTGAATTGAGCATTCCCTGGAGCATCGATGATGCTTGGATTCGGTATATGAGCCTTTGTAAGGAGCAGTGTACAGGTATACTTGGTTGCCTTGACCTCCTTTTTTCCCTTTAATAGGTTTATTGCAAATACTAATCTGTCTGTCTGAGACTGCATGCACATGAATGGGTTGTTCTGTCTCATTAGAAATCTTTGGCCCTAATATTTAATCATTTTACAAATGTTATGATGTTCTCTTGTGATCATGCATTTCTTTTAACACTATTGTCTAGTTCTGTTCTCAAGGTTTAAAGTTCCTTTGAAAGTTCCCTATTCAGTTGGACACTTCCATGTGTTTCCACTAACTGTTAGGAGAATCCCCGTTTATGAAAAATTCCCGAGTTTGCATTATATTTTGATTATGCTTCCCAATAATGAGTTGAATGTAAACAGTGAATCTTTTGCAGATGAAGCTGGTCATTCGACAAGGGCATTCAAAGCAGTAAAGTTGTGATTGTAGGTTTCGTAAAGTACGAAGAAAAGTGTTCTGGCCCCTTTCCCTCCTTTAAACTTTTTTGTTAATTTGGGGAAATCATGTATATTACCACTGGTCTAGAGGTTTGCGAAGATAGGGGGCAGATATAGACATTTGTACAGGGTCTCATCTCTCCTTTTCTTGTACTTTCCTCAACCTTTTGCCCTCTTCCCTGCCTGGCTGTGCAGAGGGGCCTTTTGTTTATGCCCCCATTAGGTTAGTGCTTATGCATTTGTACACCATCAAATTAAGTAGTGATCATTGTTATGGGCAAAGGCCTTGGAAATTTTGTGAATATGTGATGTCCAGTGGGTGCATCTGATATCATTAGCATCATCGTAGGCAGTAGGCTACTGCCATGGTTGCAATTTGATCATTGTAATGTTTATTGTGTTTAGTATTTAGTTTGCAACATGCCTTGGTAGCTGATCTGATCCTTGTGTATATATTTGAACTGTTTAACAGATGTATGTAAATGTCCTTGGCATCGTTTTTTGCAAATTTGATTGAAGCTTTAAAGTCTTATTCTGCCTTGTATTTCATTCAAAGGGAAAAGAAGTTGAGAAAAGCAAATCCGTAAGATTCATAGCTCAGTTACGTTTATAAACAGTTAGTATCATGAGACAGATTTGTGTATTTATTTCATTAAGCATCTTTACTTTGCCTATCACGAAGTCATATCACAAGATACCATGGCATTTCTCTGATGAGATTATAGATCGTGGATGTGTAACTGTTAAAACCGCCTTTCTTTGAACAGGTAACCCTTTGAGGTTTTGCGCTGCCTTTCTTTGTTCTTACAAGCTATAAAGCACTAGGGTTCACAAGTCCTCGTGTCTCTTATGATTGCTTTCACCTCATATCACTTTTATCTTTGGTTGCGTTGCCAGATTCAGCCTTATGTTTAACGGAATCATCCGTTTACATTATAATCTTTTACACTAATTTCCTATATCGAATTGAAATGCCATCGTCAAATCAAATGATCATCCTCTTATTATCCCCATCAATTTTTTGCCCGAAGACACTCAATACTGAATATTGCCTCAAGTGATGATTTATCCAAGTAAGGTTAACCTAACACTAATCGGCAAGGCAAATTTTGAAAAGTATAGTGTAGAAAGGAAAGACAACGGATTGCCAGATGATACGAGACTACCCTTACCGTTACGGCTTTAAGTTTTGCACAGCAGAAAGCAATAATAAAAACGTGTCTTGTAGTCGAGAAATGTTAAATCAAAATCGGAAGTCCAGGGCACACCAAGATGATGTAACAGAACGAGAGCACTCGAATTGAATGAACGATGTGCATATTCCCAAAAAGAAACAGAGTAAGTTGTGGTATGTTTGCCAGTGTTCCAGCTGAAAATCCTCCAGAGTTGCTTATCATCCAAGCAAGCAAGTATGCACATTGAATAAAACACAATTAATCCAGCAACGGACAACAATATCATCCCAAAATACATTAGCTATTCCATTATCAAAAGCCACTTTCTGGCGATTAAGCCCAAAAAGAGATTGGTTTCTTAAAACTTGTACCAAACTCTCCCAGAATGCCATCATCTCTGCAGCCAAATGCCTCTCCACCGCCCTCTTCCTCCTCCAATACCTCTCCATTATCCTCCTCCTCCCGTCTCTTCCTCTTTTCACCACTCGCAAACCTATTCACAATGCCAGGTTTCCTGATTACATAATTGATACTCCGCGACTTGGGTTTGTATCCATAGGTTTTTAAATCTTCTTCACCGTCCTCCTCCAAATTAGCAAGGTGTTAGTAGTAGATGGAAACATAGTGAAAAGCGGAACAGAGATTGGAAAGGGACCGAGTTCCAAGGAGTCCATCAGATCAAAGAAGGGCCACGAACTCGCGCCTCCCGTTGATACAAGGCGTATCTCTTGGCAGTGGCGTCGATGTAGCTTCTCAATCTTGTTGCGGCACTGTGTGACGGAGCGAGTGGGGATGAAGGCGGCAATCCCTTCCCATTGGGTGGCGTTGAGTTGTGGGCGGTTAGCGGAGTAGCAGTAGTACTGTACTAGTGGTGGTAAGCTTGGATAAGGTGCATAGTTTGGAGGTGGAGCCCTCGCGTAGTTGGATGGGGATGGTGATGGTGTGGACATTGTGAAACTGCTGCTAGGGTCTACTCTAGGGTTTCGTGAATGATGTTTTTATTTAAAAATGAGTATAGAAGAATAATTTTTACAAAAAAATTAATTTACACTTGCAGTTGCGGGCCAGGCCTATAGTACAGAATATGTACATTATTACATCAAAGTGTTTCGGCATTAGTTTTCATTACAATAAAGATTGCCATTGCCATTGCCATTGCCATTGCCTACGTGAAGACATGAATCAGGATTTAGAGTTGTAGAAGTACACAAATCAAATCAATTGTGGGTCTGTGCAAAAGCAAAAGCAAAATGTTCATATACACACAAACTCTTGGAAGATCTCATCGCATTCCTACTAAAAATCCAATTCGACAAGGCATTATTGCAAGGGACAAGTGGGATATGTTCCATAATGTGCTGTTAAGAACAAGTCCAAACAAACAAAATAACTTGACGCTGATTTGTTATTCAACTAGTTGCTACTTGTTATCTAAATCCTTTTTAGGCTTCAGTTATATTCATTGTATTTAAGTTGTTGAAAGTGGAGTAACAATCAAGTTGTCTGCAAATCCTGTGGTTTATTCTGACCCTAACCCTAAGAGAATTCTGTCACTTACAGCAATTAAACTTCAGCTTTGATCTTCTATGTAAGAAATTGACTCAAGTCAACTCCATGGGTTGTGTTATGTGAAGGGGAGAGTAGCTAAGAATTAATGGACCCACCCCCATCCCCATGCCATGACTATATGCATGCTAGTCGCTAGTCACAAATCATCAACATCACTCACTTGTCTTTCGTTTGCTCATCTTTGACTTTGAGGAGGAACAGTCATGCAATTCCTCGGCCAGCAAGAGCTTGCTCCCTGCATTTTCAATTTACGTGAGCACATGCTTGGCAGCCCAAACAGTCTAGCGTTTCTGCTGGATGTTATATGCATATTCTACAGAATACAACACTACACAAAGTAGGAAATTTCTGATAAAAACATCTCCAAGTCCCCATCCCCTCTCTCATGTTACCTTATTTGTATCTTTACTCCTATTTGGCTTTTTCACTTGCTAAACTCTGGTTTGTAGTCTAATCCTGGTCATTGTCTGCTGCTGCTCACATATTTAGTGGTGACTATCATAGTATGACTCATGGCTACTACTCTCAACTAATTGATGTATCAACAGCTTTAAAACAAAAATGATCGATGCCAAAGTAAACTAAATAACGAGACTATTTAAGTGTACTACTGCAATGGTAATGGTGGACAGCAGCTTATGCTTATCCGAAGTAACAGTCAACTTGTCTCATGCCCGCACACCAAAGACAAAAGTCAGAAAGCCAGGATTTACCGCCAAGGTGTTCCACTTCAGATTTTCGAACGACTCAGCAAGCTCCACTTGTTTTGAAGCAGTTGCAAGTAATGCCTAAAATAATGAAGGTTTCAGCGGTTAATAACAGTGACAATTATACATACACTCTGGTTTGTTTAAAGCAGCAGTCTTCTTAAAAAGAAGAATAGCTTACATTTTTTGTCTTCTGCAGATCATACTCTATAGATTTAATTCGACTCAACGACTCAAGAAGCATGCCCTCTTTCTCCGGTGGAATATCAGTGGGCTTTTTGACCAGCTCATTTACCGTTGCTTCTAATTGTTGCAGCCTCTGCCAGCATGGATGGAGCTGGTCCTCTTTTATTTCCTCTGAAATCTCTTGCATTTGACAATTTGAATCTGCCAATGGATGGTTAGACTGGGTTACTATTCGCCTTTCTGTATGCTGCACTGAGAATGTTCTTCGTATCCTTGGAAGCAATAGACATATCCACATAAATAATTTGATAATTAAATGGACTACAAAACTTGTTGCATGGGGAATCAATTTCCTCCTGTGCGCTTCCTCATCAACACCACTGGGTGAATCATCTGTCAAAAGTACCAAATCATTGAAGTGAATTCTGATCAAGACAGAAAGAGATAGCATGTATCAATGCCTAATCAGGACTTAAAGGATGCTTTGCCCATCAACTATGTATTTAGAAGTAGACAATCAAGTTTTGAGGCTTGAAAATAGCATCATGGATCATCATCACATTCATAAAATTCCAATAAAAGATAATAAAATTGATAAACTGCATAGCAAACCAACAAGATAATCATTAAACCAAGTTTCAATTAGAAGAGAAATTGTGTAGTCACATACTTAGTTCTATCTCATTTACAGATCTTGTAGTATCATGCGCAACCAAGCTGCTTACATCGGCACCACCATCTGTTCTTGCCTGGTGAAGATGTATATGGTAAGCTATTAGTTAGATGATGCATCAAGTGTGTTCTCTTATTGACATGTTCCAAAATCATGCACTGCACTTCTTACAGTAATTCAGTGATCATGGTTCAAACTGAAATTTGATTATATTCCTTCGGAATACAAATCACTTAACATAGAAAAATTAACATGCAGAAGCCAACATCATGCATCGGTAAATTTTCAATCATCCACACAAATACTTTAGAAAATAGTTTCGCCTCATCTTTTGTGGCTTCTGTACTAACATAATTAAAAAATGAGAGAAATGAAACTTCTTCATGAAAGAAAAGGTTTCAAGATCATATGAACGAAATATGATTCAACAGAGTGATGCATTCATTTTCACTTGTGCTATCTTCTTTTGGCTCTCCATTCTCTTCCCTCATTTACAACTGTCAACAAACATTAAGAAAGTTACATCACAAGTAACTGGCTTTAAGTAAAACAGCAAAAGATCTACTTGAGGGGATATAGGATGGCTGTCTTTCAAAGGATATTTATTATAACACAATCCTATATGCTTCCAGAAAAGAAATCAGAAAGAAAGCCAAATACTCACTTCCTCAAACATTGGCATTTCTTGAGTGAAGCCCATAGTATATAGCCTTGTATCTGAGCCTGGATCTTCAGCAGATATTTCACTTCTTGAAACCTGCAGTAATATCATATGCATATTGATATGTACAAGATACAAAATTTACAAGATTGATTCTTCTGCCACCAACCTTAGAGGCAAACAATTTGATTTCTATATCATCATCATCATCAGAACTCTTAATTTTTCTCAAGTAAATTGCTTCTCCAGCATAAACAAGCTGCAAGTAGAATATATATATGCTTTTAAGTCAGAAACGCTGCAAGCATATGCAGAAGTTTTATAAATAGAATTTGCAAACACCAGTCTAAACTAACAATCAATACACCAATTCAATTGGGTAACGTTGCTTGATACTAACTAGGATCATACTTTCATTATTTCTTGATCATTCCATGGCCCCCTGTCAGATCTAAGACAACCCCCTTCATTTGGGCATGAACAGTGTCCACCAAGAAAGTTTGGCAATTGGCTGTTTAAAATACCAACACAAGTTTCACAGAAGTTGCGGAAGAATTTCATCCATAATGAGATGTAAGATATCACATTAACATAAATGAAATAGATCAAACCTCGAGTCAATGATCTCCAACAACTTATTCTGGAATTTATTGCCTAAAACCTGGGGCACCAGAATGATTTTGTTCAGAAAACAAAAAAAAAGAAAAAAAAACCTCACACAAGTAAATTTAGGGACAGATTCGCAACATCTCATACATTTATTTTTGAAGTAGTTTTTGGGTCAAGAAAGCTTTTCGCAGTGTTCCACAGAAATTTGAATCCACTACCGGCATTAACGATAAACATCTGATGTAGTGTCTGTTAAAAACTAGCTAATGTCAGAGACAATCACAAGCAAATTCACAAGTGACTTAAATGATCTTGTTATTTAATGATTACCACCTCAGGATAATTGTCACCATCAATTTTCTGCATGCGCATAACCAGGTCATGTGCAACCTTGCCAAAGCTCACAAAATTCTGTATAGTTAATAAACATAAGTGACACACGTATCAGTGATATCAATTACTGTAAGGCACTGGGCTCTGAAATTACCAGGCCTTGCACATCCAATATGGTTACAGTAGAATCTATGTGCCTCCTGGCTGCAATAGAACATGCAGGAAATTTCTCAGCAAAAGTCTTCTCAAACCCTTGAACATGATATTTTAAGAACCGGTCGACAGTTGTTACACTCATTAGCTTGCTAGGTTCAATTTTTCCAAGTCTTTCAATATAAACAGGTCGGCCTTCCTTGTCTACCCCATGATAACCATGAGGGTAATACCGCTGGACTTCTTCATATTCATCATATACAAAATCCTAAACTTGCAATGCAACGTTAATGAGTCTGTTAGATCAATTGAAAATTAAAGTGAAAAAAGAAGTGATGATGCTGATACGCTGAAAATTTTGCGAAGGTCAAATAATTGCATGTTACCTGTATAATATTATCTACTCCATTTTCTTTCCTCCAATTGATCATATCCGACCACATCTGTACAGTTTTATCAAGGTCAAATTTCCTTGCCTTTAGAAACCTGAAATCACGAGCCTGCAAATTAGTGGATCATATTCCTCTTAGGTTATGGAAGAAACAATGTGAGTAGAAGATGACAATTGCTTCCTAAACAAAAAAAGTGAGAAAAGAAAGCTAATGAATATAAACACTACCAACATAGAGTACTATAAATTGGAAGCATTCAAGAACAGTGATCACTTTAGTTCACTTTCACCGTAGAAGTATGCATTTACTCTATCATTCCATAATTGAATAACTGATATTTTTCTAAATGCATATCAAATATCAGGCATAACTTAGTTTTGTTCTTTGGTCCTTTTACATCTGGATCTGCACACAGCTGAATAGTTATATTAATTCCAGAATAATCTCCACTATAAAGTTCACTGTAATAATAAGAATCACGAAAAACACCATTCTCAAAGATGCCAAACGGTCTAAACTTGGAGTTTAGTATAAGTTGAAAGCATCAAATCAAATCATTGAATTACCTCAAAAGAGTGTGGTAATCGTCGAGGCGAGGGGGAAGCAGATCTTTAACAACCAGTGCTTGACGAAATGAATTTACAGCCTCTTCCTCCTCTGCATCCCGAATATCATTGACGGAAATCCCGGCGTACCGACAATCGGCGACTCTCCTTCCACGCTTCCTAAGACTGTGCGTGAGTTTGGTGGATGCAGTCATTGCCTTCTTCTTCAGAGATCTGACTCTCCTTCTGCGCTTCTCGTCTTCGGAGGGCTCCAGATCCAATCCTCTAGACCTCTCACTCTCATAAACCGAAACTACCTCCTCTGCAAAGAAAAATGCAACCGCATTACATCTCATTGCAACACAATTCACCATCACTCCCTAGCTCAATCTGGATTCTATAGTTGTTCACCTGGCATCTTTGATAAAACTGGAATTCACACAAAATCTGAAAAACAAGAAGTCAGAAAATCGTAAGACAGCGAAAAGTCATAGCTAGAAGAAGATCAATGGGATGTGGAAGATTCAACAACCAAACCAAAACCTTTAGAGCATAATAAAAGAGAAGCGAAGCATCTGAATGGCGTTATAAAGAAATGAAATGTAGAAACAGAACAGGGAATCTCAATCAATACCTTGCACTAAACTACATTCACACGATTCATGAATTCGCAGTAACTGGTGGATTCGTAGATATAAATACGCACACGTGCCAGAGGAGATGAGATGAGATGCGATGCGATGGAGAGCCTCTGGCTCTCTCTCTCTCTCTGAAATTGCTTTCAGTCTACGAACGTATTTTTACGCCACTTTTGTGCTTTATGCTTTTACCTCAGAACCTCTGTTATGTTAATGTTATGTTATGCCTCCGGTGTCTTCTGTGAAATAAATAATAATGAAAGACAGCTGGGTTAAGCTTTGAGCAAAGCCAAAGCCAGTTGGTTGTCGTTATGGATGATGGTTATCTTTGGAACTGCCGTTTGGTTAACGGCGTGGACGGAGGATATTATTATTAGGTGCACCATTGTGTTCACGCTACGCATACATAGGCATTTAAGTAACTCTCCCCCTTGCCGTGTTCAAGAAAATCCGCAAACTTATAAATCGGACCTGAATCGCATTAACCAAACCTATAAATAAGATTAACTGAACCTAATTTTTTAGGTTCGGTGGCACTTAAGTAACTCTCCACCTTATTGTAGGTAGGAGTTGTTGGGTCCCGAAATTTTTTTCTTTTATTTCATTTTCTTTTATTTAATTATTTGTTATTCTCTGGTTATTTCTTAATTTTATTTTAATTGTTTTAAGTCTTATTTATTTTAGTAGTATTAAAAAGAGGGAAATTAGAAATTATAAATTTGCCTAAAGTGTTAAATTATTAGAATTGGGCTTTGGAAGAGTGGACCTTAGGGTTTAATGAAATGAAGGAGAGTTAGCATGAATGGATTTTATGTGTTAGGTTAAAGTGTAGAGAAGCCCAATAACTTGTTAGTAAGGGGATCAAAACTACATAGTTTTGATGAGTAAGTAAATAAGTAAGTAAGAAATAAGAAATAAATGAGTTGGAAAAGAAGAGAAGGAAGTGTGTTGTCGTATGAAACATAAGGAAAGGAAGAAGCAAAAACGTGAATAAGGTGAGGGAGAGGGAGTTGAAGCCGTGAGCTAGAGGAGGAGAGTAGAAGGTCACCCAAGCTTGAAAGAAGAAGAAAAAGTGAAGAAATCAAGTGGTAAGGTGAGCTCTCATCTATCTCTATGGGTAGATTTCGAAAATGGAAGGTATGAAGGTTAGGGTTTGTGTAGGAATGAAGAGAAAGGTGAAACCCATGAGGTTTTGTGTTTTCCTAAGCTAAGGTTTGGTTGTTCTAGCTTAAATAGGCTATAAATAGGTTAGGTTTAAGGTTAATATTAGCGATTTGTCGATTCTTGAATGTTTCGACTTTTCCGATGAGTTTCGGAAATTAATCGGAATGTGTTTTGATTGAAGGAATCCAGGAGAACCCTACCCAAGACAAGGAGGAAGGGCATTCTTGATTTCGGAATTCCGACAATAGGTGGGTAACACTTTATAGTTGTTGTGTAATGGGTAAATGATATATGTGTGCTAACTTTGTAAACTTTTGTGTATATTGAAAGTATATTTCATCGTTTTGAAAGGAAAGAATGAGACTTTGTTGATTTGATAACATGAACAAAGCATAAAAATGGTATTCTTGTGTTTTAATATGTGAGCATATTGGTTGTGATTGGGCAAGAGAGAACCCCTTTGTGTTAGTCTCGTGCACGATGACCCTTAGCCTTCTCCCGGCTGCCCGCTTTGGGCCACGAGATCTTGAGAA
>JANKOE010000009.1:30217466-30227952 GCA_026284465.1 Erythroxylum citrifolium | reverse complement strand
CTTTTGAGATTTAAGATTTGCATCCTTCTTGTTCTTTCATTGCCTTGATATAATTCTTTCAGCATATCCCAAGCTTCCTTAGCTGTTTCACACGTCATAATTCTTGTGAAAATTACTTCTGAGACGGTAGAATGAATTATAGATAAAGCTCTTGGGGCTTTTGCTTCTTCTTCTTCATGAGCCCTTTTCTGATTGAGTGTTGGATTATTTCCTAGAGATGGTGATTCCCTTTCATTTTCTACCCATTGCCACAAGCTAAGACCTTTTAAATGAGCTTTCATCTTAACAGCCCATACTTGATAATTGTCACCGTTGAAACTTGGGGGTGAGATAATTGTTGAATTGCTGGCAGCCATGGGAACTCACTCAATCTCACAGTCCCTCAAGGATCTAAATCTCTATACCATGTTGGATTTTAGAATGGGAAACTGACTAAAAATAAAGTAGAATAAGGAAGAGATAATGCAAGGGACAATTTATTGATAGGTTCACATTACATTGATAAGAAGACCTAAATATATAGATAATGAAATAACAAACTTAGCTAATATCTAGATAAAACAAATCAAATTCAAAATTTTAAATCCTAACTAGATAACAACTTTATCTTAAAAGATAAAATTTTATCTTTTAACAAATATTTTATCTTTAAACAAAATCTTCAATTTTAACTTTGAATCTATATTTCCAGCAAGTTAATCGTAATTCTGATGTACTGACACAAATTCTGATAGTTGCTGAATGAAACCTACCGTGGATGGATTTGCAACAAATGTGCGAGAGAGTAGGTGTCTGCTATCTTGAGATATATGAACATTGTCCGAGATTTTGTACTGTAAAACCATTATCCACTGCATGAGAAGAACGACGAGAATAAGAAGCTTTAAATGACTTAAATAACTAACGATTTCGACAGAAGTAAAAATGGTGGCTAGGTGTAGTCACCTGAATTGTTTTTCTAAAATTCTTGGGATCATCTTGGCCGTCAAATGGATAGATTCCCACTAACATCACGTAGAGAGTAACTCTGCATGACCATACATTTGTCAGCTGGAAATCAAAAAGGAGAAAGAAAGCACTAATATAGGACTGTTAAAAAAAAATAGGACTGTTATACTATAGTTTCAAATATTGTTCTCATATACTACTTTCAGACCATAAATGCGTGCCCACCATAAAGAACATGCATACCATAATTCAAATTCTCATGTTAATTTCAAAGGGAAGCATTGGATTGATGCCCGAAACAAGGTTTTGTAAGGCAAGAAACAAACTATATTGGATGTTGTTAAGGTTTTTCCTTCATGTAAATTCTATATCTATTGGAACAATTACACATCAAAAGCTTCATTCTAAAAAGACCAAGTTTTCAAGAAAAGGGCTTTCCACTTCCCTAATTCTATCAAAGTCAACCTCAAAGCTTCTTTTACCGAATTGAGCAGATTATTCTATTGCTTTCCACTTCCCTAATTCTATCAAAGTCAACCTCAAAGCTTCTTTTACCAAATTCAACAGATTATTCTATTTTTTTTCTTTTTTGAATATCAACCTAGCTTTTGAGTTTTTTTTACCTGTCATTTAAAATCGACCTATCCTCTCCAAACACACTTTTTATATAAAATAATGAAGCGTGTATGACACATCAAATTTTTCGTCCAAATTTGCCTACTATTGAGCAGACACATGAACATTTAGTGCTTAATTGAGCAGATTACAATGCTTAACCCTAAATTTATCAAGCTTAAATAACTTTACCCCCAATTTGGGCATTTAGCCATGACCATTGGGACACAGGTTCGAATCACAGAAACATCATCTTTGTAAAAATACAAGGAGAAGGTTGTGTATATTGACGACCCTTTCGAGACCCTCACAAAGCAGGAAGCCTTGTGCACTGGTATGTTGATTTTTTTTGCATTTTATTATGTAATTTCCAATTATTATTTGTATTATTTAATTACATAATTTTAAGGTGAATATTTCGTAATATCTTTTATTTTAATTTTTAATTTGAAATTGTTATTTGTATTATTTGTTATAGATTTTGTGTGATGTATATACTTTCATTTGAATTCTTTTGAACATAGTTCAGTAATTCTAAGGAATAATTTAATTATCCATGAACTATGTTTACTATAGTTTAGTGACAAAATAATTTAAAGATATTCTTTATTATATTTTTCTGTATATTCAAATATATATGATAAAGTCAATGAAATAAATATAAGTTACAAATGAAATTATGTTGAGGTCATAATTATGAGATTCATATTGCATTCATATATTATTTATAAATTATTCCTAGTCTTTATTTTATTGAGATTGAACATTAATATAAAAAGACTAGCACATGTTATGTCTTACAAAAGAAGTAGCCAATCTTATAGACTAAAGTATAGAGATACTTAAAACATGTGGTTACTTGTTAGAGAACAAGTTCACTAAATTGACCCCATATGAGAAATCTATTTGAAAAATTACTTGTATGTCTATAAAAGTTCTCATTGTGATGATGATATAAGTGATATTTTAATATGATCGATCTCCAAAGTTATCTGGTACATGGATTTCTACGTTTTTATATTATTTATGATATGTTCTATTCAAGGATAGATCAGTTAGATATAGCATGAATTATATGGGGATAGTTGAAAGATTAATATAGAATACATCATCCTAAAGTAATTAGGGAGAATGTTATATTGTTTTATATTAGTATTGATTTAAGAAATCTTTGTTCAACGTGGAATGATACTTTGTAAATAGTTTATAAATATTATTAATAGAATTAATTATTAATGGTGAAGAATTAACATAGTTGGATTCAAATAGAGTATACATTAATTTCATACTTTATATCTAATTGAAACATTGTACAATGAAAGTATTTAATTATATAAAAAATCATGCATAAAAAGGTTGATCAAAACTACTTTAACATTCCTAAATATTTAAGAGCTCATGATGTATTGTTAGACGCTAATCTTCCTGTCGAAGCTGCGTGATTGTTGTTGCATCAATCTAAATCTGATTGAGGAGATGTAGGTGAGGGGCGACTAGTATGATGGTGAGAAGGGTGAAGCTTTTGCGCCTAGAAACATGTTGGCTGGGTTGGCGGCTTAAAGGAGATTATTGGCGGCAAGGTAAGTCGATTTTGTTGGAAATTTTTGTTGCTGACGACAGTTAAGGAACTCCCAATTGACAATAAAGCTTGTGAAGTGCATGGGAGGGTTGGAGCTGGAAGAGACGCGTCTCACCTATGGCTTGGAAAGTGTATAGTCGCCGCTGGAAAGTCGAGATTAGAGCAGCTTTAGGCGGTAGCTTGGTGATTGACCAACTGTTAAGATGGTGGCGACATATCAATTAGTGATGATCGCAGCCTTGAATAAGGGTGGCGACGTTAGGGTTTAAGTTGATGACACTAGGGTTTCTGAAAGGTGAAGAGAAAGGGTGTTTCAAAACTAGTTTAGGAGAGGGTATGTTTGGTAATACGAATATCTTATTCTAGGGCTAGAATATGATTGTGAGAAACTAGGATAATGTATCTTGTGATTAGAACAAAACTTATTTGGATACAAAAATATACTTATTCTAGTTTTTAAATATAGTTTATTTGGCTATTGGATTAAAGAAATCCAATCCTTTTTTTTAAATAGAATATTTCAAGACATATTCTAAATATAATTTTTAAAATTACAATTTAATTTCAAACTAAAGTAATTGTTTTTCTTAATTTGATTAAGATTCATAATTATGTTGATTCGTAATTAAAATTTGAAAAGTTGTTTTTAAAAATTATAATTAATCATTTTGAATCAGATTGAAATTAATTAATTAGACTCCTTAAAAATATATTTTTTTAAATAATTAAGAAAGAAATGTCTTAATTAAATTTTTTATTCATTTTGATTGAAATAAATTAAATTTATTTTTATTTGAAGAATTATTACTCTATATATTTAGAAATTGATTCTTAATTAATGAATAATAAGTTTCTTAATACATTAAAAAAGGTATTTATCTTGTTTAAATTTTAAAAGGATTTTTTATTATTTAAGAAAATGAGCTTTGTTTATTATTTTGAAAAATAGTTTTCTAATTTGTCAAAAAAATATTTTATAATTAATTAATAAATTAATCTCTAAATAAATATTATAAATACTTTCTTAATTAAATTTAAAGGTGTTTTATTTACTTTTGAAAGTGGTTTTTTTTAATATTAGAAAATATTTTTCTAATTAAGAAAAATTAGTTTCTAATGAGATTAGAGGTAGCCTTCTAATTGGAATAGAATTCCTTAATTGTTGAATTTTGAAAAAAAAGAAAATTTCTAAATTATAGTAAGTAAGAAGCATGATTTATTAAAAATTGTTTTCAATTAAATTTGTTAAAAGAGTCAAGATAATTGAAAATATTTTCCAAAAGGATAAAAAATTGTTTTAAATTAAATTAAATTTCTATTTAAAATAGAAATTTAATTTATTTGAGAATCAATGAGTTTCAAATTTAATTATCCAAGGAGTTAGAAATATTATTTTAGATTGTGAAGCTCAATAACTATAATCAAATGAAGCTTAATATTTCATATATATAATTTGATTATATTGGCAAGAGAATTACACGCTTTATTTATATGTTTGATGAATATTAAATGCATGTTAAATTGTATGTTATATATGTGTGATATTGTACATGCAATTTTGTGTTTGATGAGATGAATGAAATTAAATTCCTCTTTAAGATATTAGGTATACGTTAAGGATGTGATTGTTGCCTTTCATTACTTTTTTATTTTTAAATAATGAAAGGCAACAATTACATCCTTAACATATACCTAATATTTTAAAGAGGAATTTAGTTTTATTTATTGTAAGGCTTATTAAGTGACTCCAGGCCTTTTTAACCTGAATATATTTTTCTTAAATTAATGGATTATACTTAACTAAATTTGTATGATTTGGATGAGTAACTTATGATCATATGAATTCAGAGGTTAAGTTAGAAATAACATATAAGATATGTTTTGGCAAGAGTTGTTACTTAATAAATCTAGGAGTCATATGAGATGTGATTAATATTGACGTTATATACCTAATTTAAGTTTAGTTGGTTTGTTGAATGACTCATGGTCAACTAAATTTAAATAGGATCATAGTCCACTGGAGATATTAGAGTAATCTTTTCGGTAAGGGCTATTATTTCAAATAAAATAGTGGGAGTAACCAAATACAAGATTAAAGTCTTGATCTTATTTGTTATCATGACATATAACCAATAGTTGCTTTTCTTATATTTATATTTATATTTTGAATAGAAATTACGTTTGGTAGGTATAGTTGATAGTAAGTGATTAATGATCCAATTTTTTTGGACATAGGTTATGTTTAAGAAGAGTTTTCAAAGTTAGATAAAAAAGTTGTATGTCCATTATGCAATTTTGCTATTATTCCCTGTTAAGGATTAAAAAATAGAGTTTTAGTGATATATCAATATCATATAGATGAAAACATGTATGAAAATTTTGAGTTGACTAATGTCTCATAAACTATGATAACATATAAGATGTATGTCAACATCATGATAGTAACATGCAAGAGGTTGCATGGAGTAGAGCTGAAAGGTATAATACCTCGATGAAATTGTTTCACTCAATTTAGCCTATTAAAAGCATAAACATGGACACAATTAAAGGCTTTGTTATAGTATGATAATAGTTGTTATAAAAAGAAAATGATTGCATGGCTTTTCTTACATATAATTGATATGATAGAGATCATACGTATTTCTAGTTCATGCTTATGCGTATTTGATACTGCATTAAGATTCAACATTATTATAATGTTTAATACATGATAAAAATAGATTTTTAAGTAAAAGTATTTAATTCAATCTTATACAAATAGTTTGTATCTATTGAATCAATGGAGGCTTATGCTTAACATAGAAGATAAGAATACTAATTTG
The DNA here is from genome assembly GCA_026284465.1 of Erythroxylum citrifolium. NCBI lineage: Eukaryota > Viridiplantae > Streptophyta > Magnoliopsida > Malpighiales > Erythroxylaceae > Erythroxylum > Erythroxylum citrifolium. The sequence goes on along the minus strand of JANKOE010000009.1, from coordinate 30,221,988 downwards.
GATAATTAAGAATGCCCTTTTATGCCATACTAGTTAAATCAACATAATAAGAATTATAAAGTTCCATACTAGGATATATGTATCCTTTTGATTATGAATCGTATGAAACTTATTAATTTGAAGAAAAACTAAATCAATCTTTAGTGAAATGATGATGAAGGTATTGGATTGTTAAATCAATAAATGTGATCTATTTAATAGAATAACAATTTATAAAAGGATGACTCTTATATTTCATTAAAAGTACTAATGACTTTATGTCACATAGTCATATGCATTTAATGAAATAGTGATTTAAAATTTTAAAAATTTTAAATATTTAAATATAGTAAAAGTTAAGCATTGAGAATGTTGAAGTATTTCGATAAGATTGATGTTGTGAGTTTTAAATTTTTGGTTATCTATAGGGAATGAGATTCTCTAATAAATGCTTTCACGATAAAATCCTAGAAGTGTATAGATTTATATAAAGAGGAAAATGCAATATGGGATATTTTATAATGTAATATTAATTTCTTTTATAGTTATGCCTAGTACAATGACTTACCTTTAATAGTTCCAATTAAATTAATTAGCGAGCTTTCATATTAGATATGAAATGCTAAGTCTTTGAAAGCAGTTAAGAATTTAAAGATGTGATGCTTAGTTGAAGCATATATTATCCACTAAGTTTGGAACCAAATTGGATAATAAATGATAATGAGATATCTAAAAGGATGGATGTAATCTTTCAAACCCATTGAACAAATTATTTATATTAATATATACTTAAAGGGGAATGGTTCTCAAGATAAGTAGTGGGCGTAAGATGAAATTTGAAAATTTAAAATCTTACGATAATACATCCAATTAACATTAGTGCCTTTGTTGATACATTAGATTTATAGTTGAAAGGTTGTGAGACATTAAAAGATTCTTTTTCATAATGAATTCAAAGAGTTTGTTTTAGAGATGATTATGAATTTATCATGTCTACAAGAGGGTTAGTGGGAGTATAGTTGTCCTTTTCAGTGGGAGTATACAAAGAAATATTGCTCATAGAGAACAAAAATTCATCTATTCAATTGTTGAAAATATAATTGTCCAAGAATAATTCGTATTAGAAATGAAAAGGTAACGACTTAATTATGGGAATTAGATCCATAGAGATAGATTAGAAGTTGTTTACATATTTCTAAGTTAAGTACATAGATAATGTACTAAAGATGTTTAGTATTTGATATATTTGATACTTGTAAATTGTTAAAAATATCCATTGTTCTAAGTATAAGTTGATATTTGAGTTCAAGGTTATATAGATATTAACTTTAGAACTAAATCTTAATTGTGATCTATTTTAATTAGAATAATATCATTTTATGATTTGAAAGGTTCCAATGTAGCAATGGTTGCTAACTAAGCCATCTCATTTTTTTTTCATTTAGTGGAAATGATTAATTGGATCAATAAGTTCTTTAATGAATTTGATATAGTTCCTTGCATTGTCCAAGGCAATAAGATACTAGGGAACTTTAGAGTCATTAGGCATGTAAAAGGAGCTAAGGTCTCATCAAAGATCCAAGGATATACTTACCCAATTTCTTTTAATTATGATAATAATTAAGTTAAAAATTGTAAGATTAAGCTAGTTTCTAGCAGTAGCACGATCTTTATATGCTGATATAGTATAAGATACTTAAACAATTGATTTAGTGCAAGTATGAGATTGTTAATTTATGCCTTACAGCCAATCGATTGGTTATAGTTTAGTGATAAAATAATTTAAAGACTTTTTTTTTATCTTTTATATATTCAGATGTATATGATAAATTCCATGAAATAAATATACAAACCAAATAAAATTATGATGAAATCATAATTATGAGTTTCATATTGTCTTTATGTTGAAAGGACTCATCTCGGAGTTCCCCCTCCGGAATCCGAGTGGAGTCCTCCTGGTGACTCCATAGTAGCCCTTCAATTGATATCTAATTTAACCAAAGGGTTCCTACAAAGTTAAGTTTTTCAATTGTTAAAAACCTTTTATACTTTAAAAGTTAAAAGCGCAGAAAATAATAGGAATTTTTTTTAACATTCTAAAAACCTAACAACATAACGACTGCTTTTTCTAAGATTCCCAATTTCAAAAACCTGCATAACATGATTTAAAACACTTATAGTATTTCATATACCATCTTGCCTTTCGAAACAGAACCTTAGATCCACATCACAAACAACCACAAACACATAATTCTCAACATTTTAAAAAAATAATATATAAAAATTAATTAAATAATATAAATAAACATATATATTTTCATAAACACATACACACAAAAATGTCACAAGCACAATAACACCTGATGATACAACTAATCTTGCCATAGAATCCCAGCTATTGTAGCATTTGTAAGCATACCTGGGGTGGTTTATTTAAAAACATAAAAATAGGGGTGACCTAAATAAGCTCAATGAGTATTAATCATTTTACTAAAATTTAAACTTTTCATAACTAAAATATTCTCATACAATAATAAAGCTCATGATAAAATAATTGCCATAAAAATTCATTTGTGCATCCTAAGATCTGGTAATAAAATAACACTTCGTAAAACACAATTTCAATTTTTCTAAAATACTATTTCGAAATGCTTTTTTGAAATTAAACTCATAATATAAAATTTTTCATTTTTCTTTAAACAATAAAGAATGGTGGCAATAAGTTTTTCGAAAACTTTTATACTAAAAATAAGCCAACCACTAAAATTGATACCATATGGTGCCCTAGACATAAAGTCATGGAGCTGGTTCTGCATTGCTTACCCGCTACTGGTTAACCACTAGTTACGGAGGTGGTTTTACATTGCTTACCTGTAACAATTTTGGTTAGCGTTATATATATGCTCAATACATGTAAAGGGTGACTCACTGGACTACTGACAGACATAATACCACCCGTTGTTAGTAATTGACGCTCCCAGACACTGCCATGCATGCTTTAGGGTGCTCTGACCGGTAAATCTATAATAACATCAAGGCATACCATAGGCTAAAAATTCATTTCCTTTTATTAACAAATAACATAATTTCAATGTAAATTCAAGTCATATAAATTTAACTTTCAACTAAAATTCATATATTGCTAGAAAATAAACTTATGCTAGCAATATTCACTTGTAATATATCATTGACATAAAACTAAACATAAATATTCATTTCATGATCTCATTTGCATAAAATCAATTTAAAGTACACTCACAACTTACTAGTTTCCTTTTCAGCACTTCGAAATCCTTTAGTTCGCTTCGTTTTCTGATCCAAAAATCTAATACAAACATATTCAACTCCTTAATATATTTTCCAACCAAATACACTATAAACTATTTCAACTTCATCGCCTTCCACATAGTCTCCATATACTTTTTTTTCCAAATGATAACATAACACTTCATTTAATAATATTTCAATTCCATAAATATCCTTAATGACTTGTTGGACCCCACCCGGATGAGTCACGTGTCTGACGTTCTACGTAACATTTGGACGCGCCAACCCACGAGGGAAGAATTCTTCACCACAGAAAAAACTCAATTGGAACTTATATTAATGTCCTCCGAACAAATCTTGTAAGATTCACGTTAATTTCCATCAATAAAAATGATCTACTTAGGGCCCACAATAAAAATCCAATACCTAAGCTAATATGGAAATTTCATGCCCCTATAATAATCAAGAATGAATACACTTCAAAAGGGAGCTTCCTAGATTAAGAAATTACTGAAATTCGGAAACATGTTCATTATGTCCAACTAATTCTCTCTCTTTGATCAACTTAATCTGAAAATTCTACATTTTGCAAGAGAGGGTAGAAAATTTGTTTAGAAAACTAATGTTTTGAAAATCGAGTGAATCAGAGGCCAAATGAAAAAGTTATAAGAGAAAAATGAGATTTAGTATTTTTCGAACACAGAAATTCAAAAATGCATAAATTTTTACTTAGAACTCGAAATTGGTCAAAGTTGGTGCCAAAAGAAAACTGAAGGGAGCTTCCTAGATTAAGAAATTACCGAAATTCGGAAACATGTTCATTATGTCTAACTAATTCTCTCTCTTTGATCAACTTAATATGAAAATTCTACATTTTGCAAGAGAGGGTAGAAAATTTGTTTAGAAAACTAATGTTTTGAAAATCGAGTGAATCGGAGGCAAATGAAAAAGTTATAAGAGAAAAATGAGATTTAGTGTTTTTCGAACACAGAAATTCAAAAATGCATAACTTTTTACTTAGAACTCGAAATTGGTCAAACTTGGTGCCAAAAGAAAACTGAAGGAAAACTCTATAACTTTCAAGAAGAATGTAAAACCTGATTTGGCCATTAAGGAGGTTCAAAGTTGCTGCAAAGTTTCTGCCCAATTGGACAAGTTTCCTAAACACCTAAACAAGATCAAAAGTTTGAAAAATCATATCTTTTGATACCGACGTCGAAAAGTGTCATGGTTTACCTCTATGGAAAGATAAAAAGATGCTTCAAAACTTTCATGA
>JANKOE010000009.1:30065112-30078309 GCA_026284465.1 Erythroxylum citrifolium | reverse complement strand
AATGCTTCATCAAAATTTCATACATCAAACATAAAGCAATTTCTCAAATCAATCACAAGCAATAAAAGCAACAATTGCAACAATTTCTCAAATCATTCAAAAATGATGAATTTGAAATCATTTTATCATCTTGATTTTTGAAAACATACTATGGGCTCATTATTCAAATTGTAAACATGAGACCCACCTTGATTCCTTGCTTGAAACTTGACTCAAATTGCTTCCCCTTATTTTTGATTCCTCTTGCCTTTCCTCATTTTCCTCACAATTGACAAAAATCCCCAAATCAATGGTAGTTCAAATTGAACAACCCATAACACATAATCAGCAAAATTGACCTTAGCAAACTTAAACCCATACAATTCTAAACTATCTAAACCAAAACCCTCAAAAAAATACAAAGATATAAAATCCCACTTACCTTGCATCTCCCCCAAATGAAGAGTTTGTTGGCTCATATGGAAGCTCTCATCTTCTTCCACGTTTTTCCCTTCTTGAATAACTTGAAAATCCCTCTTGAAATCCATGAAAAAGAAAGCCCTAGCTCTCTCTTTCTTCTTTCCTTCCTCTTCTCCACGACAACTCTCCCTCTGTTCTCTCTTTTCTTTGTCATTTTCTTCTAATTTTCGTGCTCCTCCTTCCTTAAATAGCAAGACCACCCTTTAATGAGTGGAACATGACCTTTATGCCCTTATATAATAGCATTTTAACTTAGAAACTTAAGTGGTCTTCCAATTTTGCCCTTCATGTAATTTACCACCTTAATTCAATTTAATCCATATCATATGACCTTACTCACATTAACATGCTAATTAACTCCCATTAACATGCTAATTAATTCCACAAAAATAGAATAATTAATCTATCAATACCTCAAAATTCATTTAAATCATGCTTAGCTTCTTCCAAAATCAAGTCCTTTTCTAATCATGTAATTGAAGGAATTTGCTTGCACTTCCTTCTAGAGAAATGTTCCTCATTGTCTTAATTTTCTAATGACACCAAAATTATTCAATTTGGCTTGGTAATTCTGAAAATTATACCCCAAACATTTCAGACTGTTCTTATACCGAAACAATGTTCTATGCATAAATTCCATCCGAAAATTGAAATTCTTAGAGACTGAATTAGAACTTAATTTCATCATACAATTTGTAGCCTTATATCCCTAGTTTACTCCAAATAAAAAATCATCTCATTTGGATAACTAGAGATCAAGTTATGGCCAAAACATCGAAGCATGCTCAATGCACATTTTCAACTACATTTTCCAGCTTTTAACTTCCGACATTTCACATATAATCCATCTTGTATCTAAACCATCTTTTCTATTTCATTTCCTATTTAAGAATTCTTCATTTCTTTACACATAATTAATTACCAACAATTTCTCATTTAATAGAAAAGTTCGGGGTCCAACAGGCTGTGTAAATTAACACTAACCGTGTGTTCCAACAACGAAAAGGCCACCAGATCCGAGGAGTACACAGTCTGCCATGTATTTCCATACAGTCCATATATCAAATGGCAAAATATTTCTTCGGAGTCTTCACAAAAGTTGTTGATCTAGAAGTCCTCTTTGAAACCATCCTAAGATGACATTAATCCGACATCTACAACAAAAGTTATGCCTTTTGTCTCAAGAGATGTTTGTTTATGAATGATTGACTTATCAATGTTTGTCCAATGAGACATTTAGGCTTGTTAGTGATATTAAATGAGCTTAATTGAAGTAGGATTGACCTACTAACGTAAGAAGAGTGTTTTAGGTGTTAAGTAATGATTCAAAGATCTTGATAATTAGTAATGAGACATGTATTAAGGATATATATCCAGGAATGTCATTGAACATGCATTGTACATATTTCATATACATATGTGTGCATTAATAGACACTTATACAATTGTGCAAAATTGTGATATGTGTATGTTTTGTATGATATAGAGGAACATATAGAGTGCCCTCATCTAGACGTTGCCAGGACTTCGAGGCCATAGCTTCTGGAGTAAACTGTGAGTAACCTAGACGGTCCCACTTAATTAATTATTTGCTTTATATTATTTCTGAATTATTGAATGAATGTGATTTGATTGTGTTGATTCTAGATAATGAAGGTCTGATGATTGTGATATATGAATGAGATATTGAAGTGCTACTTGTATGTAAATGTGACGAACTAAATGTTTCATGACATGATTGATTATTAGAGATGCATTCCATGCATGAATGCAAGATCAGATAATGAGAGTTATGACATGAGTAGCCACTGAAAACGAGCTTAAAGCTTCAAATGTCATTAAGAGCTAAAGGCTCACTATGTAAAATGAGCCCTGTATCCCTAACGGATAAGGGTCAATATAAATGAGCCCGGTATCCACAATAGATATGAGATAGTTAGGCACTCGATCACAACAACGTAATAATTAGAAAAGAGTCACGAGCATTTCATATGCATTTTGTTAAGTATATTTGATTGGTTGAAATACAAAATTGTCCACTCCTAATTGAGAATGTGATATGTGATCAATTATGTAAAGTTGTGAAGTACATGTTATATGTATTGATGTGATGCATAAATTGAGTGAACCATTGATGATGGTTACCTCGTTAAATTCGCAAAACTCACCAAAATTGTAACGTTGACTTTTCAGAACCGAGGGACGCCTTTATTTACTGAAAGACACTTTTACTTTTGGGAACAAGAAGAAATGGCTCAAAGGTCGGTCAGCTGGATATGGACAGATTAGATAGATTTTTGTATTTTTCTCTTTCATGTAACACATTTTTGTATTAGGCTATGATGTTGTATTAGCGTAGAGGTTGAAAGATACAATGTAGACATTCGGTATTTATGAAATGAAAAGAGAAAAATTGATTTTAAAATATTATGCTTTTCCTTATGAGATTTTTTAAGAGAATAAAGATAGTTGATGTCATGTTAAGTGAATGTTATGATTGAACGTAGCGCGTCATTGTCATAGGTTATGTTCTGGAATATCCGTAGGGTGTTCTGGTATGTGACCTACGGTAATGAGGCACTACACTAAAGCTGTCATCTTTTATTATTGTTCTACCTTCACTAAACACTAGTCCTAAAGTTCAACTTGATTAATAAGTTAATATATTAGAAAAATGACTCGAACTTGATTAATATGGAGAAAGAAAGTAGTAGTATTAGTAATAATAATAATAATAACAACAATAATAATAATAATAATTATTGTTATATGTTCCATGTTTTCTATTAAGGTTATAAACTTAATTTTTGTGAAATTAAATATCTAAAATCTAAATTCTTATGAGAATATTCGAAGAAATACTAAGATATAATAGTCATGTCTTTATAAATTATTTTTTAAAGTCACACCCTCATAAGTTATTTGATACATAAACAATCAATACTAAGTAGCTAATGTTACAAAATATCTTTAAATAATCAGTTGATGTTATCCACTGACCAAATTAACTGATATAATTCGTTGTTAACTAATCATTGATAAAATCAGCTAACAACTAATATAATGTGCTAATCTAAAATAAGCCTTATTCAGACTTATTAGCCCACAGGCCTGTTTAATACGATAAGGTGAAAGGTGATATGTAATTTCAGGTGGGAGTATAGATAATATTAGTCCCTTCCACGTACTGTACCAAACTAATTTGTCCCTTAAACGTAAACTAACTAATATTTTCTTCTTCAACGAGCAAATCAAAGCTACATGACAAATAAATTGTTATTATTATTATTGTCCATGAAAAAGAAAACCTGTAAATTATAGGATTGGAGCACTCACATCACATAGGATGCTTCTCTTTTGAGTGTCCTATCCCATAAAATCACGCGGACATGTTGCGTGATGTATGATGGGACTTTGACCCAAGCGCACCGCCACAAAATGCGAATTTCCCAAACTAATTCTTGAATTACTAGACAATATGCATATTTAATTTATTGGTGAATCCTATTCCCTCCAAAGATCATATCCGGCAGGCAGGCTGTGCCTAATTGACCATGCATGACTTGAGTGATTAAACGACTTTGACTTCAAATACATGTAATGTAAGTAAAACACAGTAATTGAATGGCATGGAAGTAGTGGTAGTGGTAGACATCATATCGTATGATTATAATCATATTAGAAGTGGATCCCACCCAACATTAGACCTACCTCATCATGACCCACTATCCGCGTGTGATGTGATATTGGTAAGCTCTCATCATGTTTAATCATCAACTCTTTTGAGTGTCCCGTTTCGTTCTCCTTTATCACCTTAATATTTAACCCTTTTTTACGTTTTATCTTTTCAACTTTCCAGGCTACAAAGATTCAACTTAGACAAAGTAAAAGGTTTTCCAACCATTCTGGCGAATACCGTATTATCGAGTTAATTTCTACTACGCATCATATTAGTATTGGTTTATACCTGGTATTATTTTCAGGTAATTTATTTTTATAATTTATAAAATAGTCTTTGAATTATTTTCAAAATTAAAAAATAGTATATTATTATATTGTGCAATTGTACTGTATATTTTGAACTCTGTCTCTAAGAATTATAATAATAAATAATAATTATAATTAATATAAAATAACAATAATTTTTTAATATTTCACATATAAATAATAACCATAATTTATATTAAAAAAGACAATCATCATTATACAAATATAAAATTAAGAACAGTACAAAGTATTTAAAATATCATAAATTTAATTTTCATTATATAATAAATAATAATTACGTCAAAACATCTAATAAGAAGAACAATAAATATCCTTTAACTCTCTAATTATAACAAGAGTTCGTTATAAGGAAACAACCAAGTAGAATTGAAATATGAAACAAAAATATATATTATTTAATTTACTATAAATTAAATATATTACATTTAATTATAAATATCATAATTTAACTTATAATTTTAATTTAATTTATAAAATTAATTTAATAATTATTAATAAATATAATTAAATTAATAAAATTTTAAAATATATAAATTTCAAATAAAATTTGATTTAATAATTAAAATATATAAATATATTATTTTTGGATAATAATTTTTAAATTATTTATTTTAAAAATAAAATATTTTATTAATAAATATTATATAAAAGATTAAATAAAATAATTTATTTTTAATTTTATTTAATGTATCATTATTATTGGTAATAAAATTTTATTTTATTTTAAAAATAAAAATTAAAAAATCACAATAAAAAGTTAAACCAGATAACTAATTAAAAACTTTTAATAAAGGAAAGATAGAGGGAGAGAAATTGTTTTTAAAAAACATTGAAAATTTGGCTAATAAATTTCTATATTTTTCAAAATTTTCAATACCGGCCAGATATTTACGCTTGATGTATAAAGCATTTATATCGTTCCATTCTTCGGTCGATACGGAAAGAAATCCAAAACTATGGCTCCAACTTATGGTTGACATCAATTTGTGTTAGCAGCATAGCATAGGCTTAACTTTTTAAAAAGAAAAGTTTTTTAATTAATTATTTAGATCAACTTTATATTGTGAATTTTGAAAATAAAATAAATATTTTTATTACTCAGTTAACTAACCATAATACGCTGATTTGATTTGGTCAATTTTCCTTTATCTAAAAAAAAAGAAATCACTCCCTTGAATATAATGTGGGCTTTGTAGGCGAGGGGGGTGTCTACAAATCTATCTAACACATACATATTGGAGTTGGTCAAAATATAAATCAGGTAATGGTAATGGCCTTAAAATATACGAACCATGCCAAAGCCAAACTGAAATGAGCGTGTTATGAATGATATGATACTCCTCCACTTTAAAAACATATGGTTTAATTTGTAGCAGTAAGTTAATTTGGTCGACACGACTGGAGTTATGCAAGCAAACTGCATGATAAGTAAACATGTAATTAATTAAGGGTAGTCTATCTAATCTAAGAGAGATGAAGTAATTATTGATTGTTTGATAATTAATTATTCTGTTGATAATCAAAAGAGGCATCTTATCTTACTTAATTAGTGACAAGGGAAGGGAATTAAGGGATTAATTTGAGGGTGTGAATGTAATTATTTATTTAGTAGGAAGGGAAGGGAAGGGAAAAGCAATTTTATAAATTTGTGTTGGCAAAAAGTGAAATCGATATAATAAAAAGATTAATTTGCAATAGCAGCTAGCAAGCGACTTTAACTATGAACCGTGAATTAGACAGGACAGGACAGGACAGGACATCCTTAGTTATAATAATTAGCTGGCTTTATGTACAGTACAGTACAATACAGCTATCTATCCACATTCATTCCTTGCTCTGAATTAAAACCTTTCTTGACAACAATATTAGTATATTATTTTGAGGAGAAGAGAAAGAAAGACTAGTTACTTAATAATATGTCTGAAAATCGGGTTTAATACTATACAATATACATATACAATATGAAGGAAGGTTAAAAAAAAAGAAGAATGAATTAATTATAACGAGAAGAGAACTAATATCAAATTCAATGAATCACGAGCTAGGGTAGGGTAGGGTAGGGTCCACTTTACTTTTCTATTCCCAATCATATTCTTGATTTAATACCCCAATCTTATATTTTATATTTATTAAACTGTTTTAATCGTTTTCATGTTGTATTATTGAACATAAGTATATTCAATCAAATCCAATCTAATCCAACTCAATCTTTTGATTTATTTACAAAATATAATAATAGTTGCATTAAAAATCTTTTAACCGCCAGCCATTTTCCAAACTTATAACAATAATAATTATTATTATTAAAAAAAGAAAAATGATTTTATGAACCAAACTCGACTCCAGTAATAATATATATATTATTACATCTCCTTGAATTTTTTTTTTTGGGTTACAACAGCTCCTTGAATTTGAAAACCCAAAAGTCCTTTCCTTTTTGGACAATCACCAACAGTAACTTCAGGCGAGAAATAAAAATAAAATGTCCAAAAAGCAACTCCTTTCTGTCTCTTCTTCTTTTTAATTTGTTTAGAAATCAAAAGTTACATAGCACACCGCTGCATGCAACTTAATAGCAAAACTGCAACACTGTAGCTCTGCGTTCCAGTATAATATAATTACAAAGAGATACGATCTAGGCAGGGAGGGAACAAAGATGGCTTCTTTATTCTCTATGTCAAAAAGGAGCATGACCCACAAAAGGCAGGCCCAGTCGATTTGGACATTTGCAATCTATGGGGTTCTTTTGAGCACCAACTGTTTGACAAAAATGGCCAAAGAACAAGTTCACGCAAACCTACCACTGGATCTTTGTCTTTGCTCCTTTCACTTCTCTACATTAACCCCACTGTCAAATACTCACTCTTTCTCTGTCTGTCGGTTTCCATGGACAAGCAACAGCAACTCTTGGCTAAGTGTTCGAGGCAGCGTTACAACGAATGGTTTGTATTTTGGGATGAAACTTAGTGACTTGGAGTTTCTTTTTTTCCTTGTTATATGCAACCCGGTGTCTTTATTTTCAAATCCATTGTTTTGTTTCTTGTTCTTTTGTTCATGGCTTTTGCAGTACATTCAACAGTCGTCCTATATATGTTTCGTCATTTTATTTGATCTGCACCCCCACCCATTCAGTACATTCTATTGGTCTGTTTACTGTTTTTGAATTTCCCTCCACTTGTTTCATTTTTTTCGTTCGCCACGTCGTGTCGTAGTTGCCTGAGCTTTGCATCTTTGTTTCTCCATGCACCACTTTTTATTATTTCTTAAACATGTATGTGATGTCAGTTTATATGCATAGCTCGCGCTTACTATGTTTTTCACTTATCCTTTTCCAATATTTCCATTCCTTTTTATGTCTCGTCAGTCGTCACCACTCCGGTGATATCAACTTAAGAGTGAATTTGACACCTCTACTCATGGGTGGTTTTTTGAGATACCAGTGAGGGAATACGTGCGGTTTGATCTTAAAGGACTTATCATTGAACTTTGTATGTGATACTTTGGAGTAACTGCGCATGTTCTTGCTTCAGTAATTTGCAACTTATCTTTTCCTGTAGGATATTCCGGGACGTCCCAAGTGACATCACGATAGAAGTGAGTGGAGGGGCGTTTCAATTACATAAGGTAACTTTTCTTATTCTCAGCAATTTCTGTTTTCGTGGAATGGTTCCAGTTGCGGAGAATCTTTACCAGTAAAAACTAGTGAAGTAATTTGATAGGTCTTCTCACAGCAAGCATGAAAGTATAACGTCAAATGAAAGGATAATTCTCTTATTCGTTCTTGAAATTAGTAACCAATAAAAGTCTGTTAAATTTGATGATTTTCATAAATTATGTCTGTTGTCTTGTCTTGGAAGGCCTATGTAATTTATGTTCTTTTTAGCAATTCCTTTTATGTTAACTATGAATACAAACTTTTCAAACTTATCAGAAAAACAATTCAATGAAAGTTTAAATTGCTGTTGAACTTGTAATAGTTATTTCTTTATCAAATGACGCAAAAACACTGGACCTAAATCTGGAATGTTGTTTTTCTGATGTTTTTCACTGGACTCTCTTTGATCAACCTTGGATAGACGGCCTTTTGTTCCTTTTTTATATATTTTTTTTGTTTCCTTCGCATGTAAGTCCTGTATCTTGGAGGAACTCAAAAATCTTTTTTCATTTATTTTTACAGCTTATTTATATTTAAATTAATAAAAATATATATAATAAAGTACATAATGTATCATACATGTACGTAAAATTAGTTCCTACCTATCCTCAATAAATACTTGCAAATTTTTTTCTAATAAATACTTGCGAATTTTTTTCTAACTAACTGCCCATTTTTGGGTGCCTCTTCCCATATATGATGCAAGGAATAATGGAATTACATCACCATATCTTTTTCTTCCTCGTTTTGATTCTAGTTTCGTATTATGGATGTTGGGTCAGGTGGTTAGAGCACGTACTTTGTTATGAACAACTTATTATGATCTTCTCAGGGAGTAGTTTCTGCGTTTAAAAATCCATTTATCTTTAATGTTTACCTGTCTGGTTGTCTTTGCATCAGAGAGATTTGATGTTCTTGTGTATGTTCATTATGGACTGTCATCAGGCTGATGTTACTTAGATGATTAACAAATATTCGAGTCAGACTGATTTGTACCTATATTAGTGATTAATGCACACAAGAAAAGTTCATAATTTTGATGAATCATTTGACAACCACTTTAGCTACCATCTCTTCTCTATTCATTGATGCCTTTCAGAAAGATTTCTATGGTTAATTGACTGTTCAAAAAATGTGTATTGTTATCTGCTATCAATGACATATCAAATGGGCTATTTTTCTGTTAATGCACTTTAAAGTGGCAAATCTAAAGCCTATCTAGTTCTTCTCTCTTCCTTTCTCTCTCTTTTCTTTTTTACATATAAAGAAGTGGACTATGCTGGTTCTGATAATTTCAGTACAATCTTTAGTTCCCTCTCGTCTCTCGAAGTGGACGAATTCGGAAGTTGGTTGCAGAGCACAGAGATGCTGATATTTCAAGGGTGGAGCTCCTTAATCTACCTGGAGGAGCAGAGACTTTTGAGTTGGCTGCAAAATTCTGTTATGGCATAAACTTTGAGATCACATCTGCAAATGTTGCTCAGCTTTGTTGCATATCTGATTACCTTGAAATGACTGAGGAGTTTTCAAAAGATAATCTTGGTTCCCGCGTTGAAGAATATCTTGAGAGTATTGTTTGTAGAAACCTTGAAATGTGTGTTGAAGTTTTGCAACAATGTGAGAACCTTCTGCCTCTTGCAGATGAGCTGAAAATAGTAGGCCGTTGCATAGACTCAATAGCCTCAAAAGCTTGTGCTGAACAAATTGCTTCAAGCTTCTCACGCCTAGAGTATAGCAGCTCTGGGAGGCTGCACATGAACAGACATGCTAAATGTGAGGGGGATTGGTGGATAGAAGATCTTTCTGTACTCCGGATTGACTTGTACCAGAGAGTCATGACAGCCATGAAATGTCGTGGGGTCCGTCCTGAGAGTATTGGTGCATCACTTGTAAGCTACGCGCAGAAGGAGTTGACAAAGAAGTCTAGCTTATGGAATCCATCTAGCCAGACAAAAATTGATCTGCTATCGACTGAACATGAAAAGCTTGTGGTTGAAACAATTGTTAACCTTTTGCCTGTTGAGAAACTAGCTGTTCCAATCAATTTTCTTTTTGGTCTGTTGCGAAGTGCAGTAATGCTTGATTGCTCAGTTGGATGTAGGCTTGATTTAGAGAGGCGTATTGGTTCCCAGTTGGATATTGCAACTCTTGATGACCTTTTGATCCCATCCTTCCGGCATGCAGGTGATACCTTATTTGATATTGACACAGTTCATAGGATCTTGGTAAATTTCTCCCAACATGATGACAGTGAAGATGACATGGAAGATGCTTCTGTTTTTGAGTGTGATAGTCCTCACTCACCATCTCAAACGGCATTATTTAAAGTGGCAAAGTTAGTGGACAATTACCTTGCTGAAATTGCTCCTGATGCAAACCTCAAGCTTTCCAAGTTTATGGTCATTGCTGAGACTTTACCAACACATGCACGCACCATTCACGATGGTTTATATCGAGCAATTGATATTTACTTGAAGGTGTGCACAACTTTTCTTTATATTGGTGTAGGAAGTTGCTTTCTACTAACAAATTAATCCAGTAAGTAGGAAGCACTATTCGCATTGTGGAGTGTTTGACTTAGGCTCTCCTTTTTTTCAGCAGTGTGAATGACATAAAGGAACTGAAGTTTCCTTAATTTTAAGATGCAAAATTAGCTCATTACGAGTTTTTTTTTCCTAAATTTTCTTGCGCTCTGATTGATGTCCAGGCTCATCAGGGTTTATCAGATTCAGATAGGAAGAAACTCTGCAAACTGATTGATTTCCAAAAGCTCTCACAGGATGCTGGAGCACATGCTGCTCAGAATGAACGCCTTCCTCTCCAAGCTATTGTGCAAGTGCTTTATTTTGAGCAAATTAGGCTCAGAAATGCATTGTGTTGTTCTTATACCGATGACGACCACAAACCAATGCACCAATCATGGCGGATCAGCAGTGGGGCACTCAGTGCGGCAATGTCTCCGCGTGATAACTATGCATCATTGAGGCGAGAGAATAGAGAACTAAAGCTTGAGCTAGCTCGGCTGCGAATGAGATTGAATGATCTAGAGAAGGAACATGTATGCATGAAGAGAGATTTCCACAAGTCCCATTCACGTAAATTCATGAGTTCTTTCTCAAAGAAAATTGGCAAGCTGAGTTTCTTTGGGCATAGTTCTTCAAGAGGATCCAGTTCTCCCTCAAAGCACTCTCATAGAACAGATTCTAGGGTGATTGAGAGAACATGTGCCAGCACTGAATAGTTAATTAATCTTACAATTTTTTTTTCCTGTACTTGATGAGTAATTGCAGGCCATGATCTTACTGGTCTTATTCTAGTTGTATAAGCTCATTTGGCCACCTTGTATATGATTCCATCGAGTTGGTGAGGAACGTCTTGCTTCAAGTTGTAAGTTTTGTTGGATACAACTTTGATGTTGTTTGAACCTTAATGTATTTAATGAGTTGTTTGACATCTTGTCATGGATTATAGATTTGTAGAAGATGTTCATTTCCAATTTGAGTTTGCTTGACTTGCCTTCCCGCTTGTTCTGTCTATGAACTCCAACACCTAAGATTACACATCTTTAAGCAGCAACGTCAAGGCAACCAAAACTCTTTCTGGATTATTCCGGAACGTTTGGTTTGTTTATTGCTCTTCCCTGAGTGTCAACGCATGATGATGATAACCATAAATGCTACTGGATTTTATGTGGAATGATTCAGTCAGTTACACAGAGATCTTAAGAACATTTACAGTGAATTTGTACATAAATTGAGAGAAAATGATATCAGTACACTACTAGATAGAAGATGAGATTATGACTTGCAACATAAGCTTCACTTTAACTGCATGCTATTTGATGTCTAAAGCTAGATATGTAGGAGAGATACATATTAAGTGCTTTATGATGCTTTTAAAACAGAATGTCTAGCTATGTGGAAAGCAGGTTTCAGGGGTGTAGGGTGAACGAATTGATTCACGAAATTGCATTGATAGTTAGGAAGAAACCCTCTTGGAGCTGGTGTGCTTTTCCTCTGTTGCTCATCATCCTTGCCGGGCAAGAGAAAGGAAACTCTAAGTAGGCGCGACTTACGAGGGCTGTCGTGTTTCCTCAAGCAGGATTTTAGCTTGGTTTTCTCTCCGGCAGTCTTGACCTCTAAATCCCCATTCCTCTTTCTTGAAAATTCTGGATGATTCTCAGTGGCAATAGAATGATGCCGGTTGTCATAAGACTTTGTTCTACTTGAAGGTGAATCCGATGCTGAATTCTCCTCTTGTTCTTGGTTTAGCCAAGATTCAACTTTAGAATGAATTATAAAACTCTCCTCATCTTCATGCTCCTGGGAGGCTGTCCAATTATAGTATGTGCTTGGAGGTGACTGCTTTAGGCCTCGGTGATAATTTTGACGGCTTCCGGCGTCTGATTTCGTCCGGTATAGCTTTGGAACTTCTTGGTCAACATGATTCCTTAAAGACTGCATTTTTCCTGGTCCTGGAGGATGCTGTCCCCCTTTGTGAGCTTTTAGCAACTGATAGATTGTGCGGTTTGGAACAAGGAAATACACTTGTCCCAGATTTAAGATGGAGTTGGGATTAACCACGATCCACGGATATCGGAACACATCAGGTCGAGCAACAGAGTGCCTGGGATTCATCTTCAGGACTTCTGCTGCACTTACGGGTTCTTTGTGAATCTCCACGTGCCTACCTGGGTGCACCAACTTAAGCACATCCTTGTCTTTTGCTATAGATGCCATTTTTTTAAAGGTTTTGAGGGAGCTATAGTCAGACTCTGCGGTGGTGAGGAAGACAGGATAGAAGAACAGGTTCACAGACTTATATTTCTTTCATTAATGAAGTGACATTGCGTTAGTCCCAAGGACCCGCAGAAGTATACAGGAATTTCACCTTCTTGTGATTATCTCCTTAAACCTGAAAAATCTTAAAAATATTTGCGTTATTTTCGACATCAGATCATCTGTCCCACTAAGCCTGTACCTATTCTGTCCCATAACTAAAACGTCAACGTTTTATCTGTTTTAATTAAAACCAGCGTCGCTCATCTCGGCTTCTCACTTAAGCCAAGCCAATGT
>JANKOE010000009.1:30027245-30042344 GCA_026284465.1 Erythroxylum citrifolium | reverse complement strand
AAACTAATATTTATTTTTATAAAATTTTAATTATTAAATCAAAATTTATTTGAAATTTATATATTTGAAATTTAATTATATTTATTAATCATTATTAAATTAATTTTATAAATTAAATTAAAATTAAGATTATTATTTATTATGATGGTTTGTTGAGACATGGTTAAAAATATACCGCACAACCGCATTACTATATTAGAATCTAATTCAGTATCAAAAGGGATACCGAATTCGTAACATTGGGCTTAACACTGCTAGTTAGGGGTTATTTAGACCTTTTGACCAATACACAATTAGGTTTCGGCTTCTGGGAGTCAGAGCCTTATTGGTGACATGGGGAAAAAGAAGAGGAAAGACGTCAAGCAGCCCCATATTGATCCAGGAGAATAGACGGAGATAACATTGGTTGCCGAAAGAAGCGGGAAGAATGAAGACCCAAATCCAAAGATTGGGTTTTGAATCTAATGAAAGCTCCAATCAAGTTGAGAGAGGAAATCATAAGCTGGGTATCGATGGAAGGGAATAAAAAGCCTACACGAGGATGGGAGCAATAAAAAGACGATAAAGAGAAGAAGGGATAAGGTGGAGAGAGAGAGTACGAAGAAAATTTGGAGAATAAGGTTGTTGTCGGGCAGAAGCGAAAGAAGGTCGATTGATGCAGTTGTTTTGGTTTCATTCGATCTAACATGAAACGGAATCATGGCCAAAATCACACTTTAGTTATAAATCACACGATCTTTGAACTCTAAAGAAATACTGAAAATCTGTTTCTGTCGAACTCCTTAATCTGAGGTTTCCACCTGCCAGGAAAAGATGGAACCGTTTCGTTTCCAAACTAAAACCAATCTGCATAACTATTCAATTTCAGAGCACTCCCGACAAAAGGCCTACTATTTACAGTACCACTACGTCTGCAGAATCTATATTCTTCGAGTGACGTGTGATTCCAAGGAAAACCTGGTCCTTCGTCCATTTCATATTTCAAACTGTAACAACGGGGTTTATCTCAAGAAAAGATAGTAAGAAATGCAATAAAAGAAGCAAGCTTTATACTACTACTACCACCCTTTTATCTATGTGCCTTTCCCACGGGGAATTCGAAAGAAAGCGAAGCTTGTCGATGAACCTGCGGAGAACATGACAGGAAAAAGAAGGAAGATGGGAAAAGAGTTGAAGTAGCATGGGAGTAATTTGGATTTGCATCTCTCCAAACACTAGCAATTGGTGAGAGAGCTGAACAGGCTATAACCCGGACCAGAGTTTCAGGAGATGATATTATGCCATTGCTATCCCATAGTCTATAACTCGCTGTACCGTGTAGGTCCTTGTCTTGGATTTTCGCCCTAACTTCTCATTGTTACGTTGACGTTTTGCTTGTAATTAATAAGATGTACATGGGTATGCGTTATTTAATAATATCTAAGAAACACAGATTTGGTAAAGATAAACCAGCATCAGAAACATTCTTCCGTCTCCCAATAAGTTGCTTGATATGCAAGCGTTACTTAGCTTTTCTTTTCTTGGTTATAAACTAAAAGTTTCTATGCGAAAGATCTCTCAAAGTTATTGGCGTCCCGTCTGTAAGCACACACTCGAGACTTTTTTCTTTTATTTTATCGGAAGAACAAAATAACTGTACGAGGGGCTCAGGAGTGACTGGAGGCCCCCAAGCATATCCTGTCAAACGATAGGGAGACGTTCTACAGAGCATCCAAATACTAGTTCCAGGATTGAGTTGCAGACTTAACACCGCTAAATGCATTGCACAACTATATAGGTTTTCCAAAATGCAAGCAGATACTCGATTACATCGAGGATAAATATTTCCACAGGACCTCCGACAAATCTCAGGCGCCACCATCCACGCATGAATTATATTGCAACACAGTAAAGCATCAATCCGAAATAGAGCCCTAAAAGCATTTTCCAGAGGGTGATGCCCACACAACTGAACCTCACAGTAATGCGCAGAAGTTAAGCTGAGATAAACACTGGAAGCCACAACTCCTTCCAAGGTCGTATAGTCAACATGGAACTACCACCCTGGCTTTAAAACATATCAGAGCTTTAGTGTAGAAAGTCCTTCATTGGATCATCAAAATGAACTTTCTTCATCCTATATGCTTCCATATCCTCGGGAGTAACCTGCAATTGTGAAGAACCGTTGAGACAACTCACAATTCTGCCCGATCTGTCAATATGAAAATAAAAATGCTTGCAGTACCTCATCATTCCATCTGACATTGTACTTGCGCTTCCTCTCGTCTTTTTCTTCTCTCTTTCTATCATCCTCCTACAAAAGAACAAATAACAATCTTCATCAGAAGAAGATTTACAACCTCCTAGAATGCATGTTCTTAAGAGCCCCAAAATTACAAGCCTCAATCTGGCATCAGAAACCCTGTCAAATCATCCTTTTGCGGGACAAAAAGGATAAAGAATCACGCAAAGACTTTATGAAACAAAGAAACATTATTCAAGAGGCTGAATCCACATTCACCTTTTTAAGTGCTGAAGCAAGTAACTTGTCATCCAAAATCAAATCATCAGGAACCTCATTTCCCCAAGTAGCAAGTCTTTTCTCCTCCAATGTAGCAGGTGAATCTGACGCAAATTCATTTTAAAAATAACCAAATAAATAACTTTAGCTAAACAAATAAGGCAAAATAATTAATATAGATATAAGTGAGATGAAATCCTCAAAATGAAAATGATTTCAACAGACCATGACTTCTAGTTCCAAGAACACCAAGCACAGAAAACAACTAAGGCAGTCATAGATAGCAGTGTAAGAAGAAAAAACAACAGCAGAGATAAATAAGGTCAAAACATGTACCTTCCACCTCTTTCCGAGCAATATTGGCTTTCATGAGATCTGCAGAGGCCTCAGCAGCCTTGATTCCAGCAGCACCTGTGCAATAACTGTTCCGGATCATTTGTTTGCAGCACTTGTAACCCCATTGATGATCCTTCCACCATGAACCCCACACACTTGTATGGTTGTTGATGTAAACATCTTCTTCATACTTACTTTTAGGAAGTAATATCTCCTATTTGCACAAGAAATAAATTAATATGCAAGAGGATATTAAGAGAATTGCATATAGCATTATAATTACATGATGCTTAAGCATCCGAATAAAAAACGTGGGAGTTTGAAAACAGAGCACTATAATAGCAAAGATTTTCTAGATGCAACTAGATATAGTACCGCCGCCACAATTATTCACATGACTATTGATATTTAACCAAACACTGTTACCTTTTCTCCTTTCAACTAGGCATTTGTAAACAGAATAGTCTGCAAATGCCTAGTTGGGATATCCTAGTTAAATCGTCAATGCAGAAAAATAAAATAAATTTTACCTGTCCCTTAACAATTCGCCCAGCTCGATCATATTCAACTTGTCTTTCAGTTTGACCCAATAAAAGCTCTTTCGGAAATTCTTCTTCACTAGCTGCATTACCATACTTCTCAAAAATGGTGTCCTTAGCTCGTGTCTTCATTTTCTCCTTTATTACCTTATAATTCTGATATAGCAACTCAGCTTGAGATGGAGCTGCTTGCATGTGTATATCTTGTCCCTTATCAAAGGCTTCCCAAGCATGGATGTTGAGCTGTTTGAATTCCAAAGCTTGACCACTATTTCTATGTTGGTTATCTCCCTGCGTGATAAGAAATAAATGTTTTGGAACGGTTGCATCAAAACAGGAATACAAGATAACGCTCCGCCAGAATATCTTTGACACCTACCCCATAGAATTTCTCATTTGGATCAGCATCTGGAAGAGGATCCTCACGCATTGAACGAGTTTTAGGGTCATAGTGGGCTGAATTCACATCAAGATTTAAAAGGTACTTCGCTGTATCTTCTCTTATACGCAAGTTCCTGCGTAAAAGTTTTCTCGCAGTGTAAGAGTAACAGTCACTTAAAACAAACAGGGAAACACACACAAGAACAACAACATGGAGGATATAAGTACTTGTCCAACAAAAGAAATCAAAACATATAAATCCTCCAGACCTTACAGTTCCCGTACTTCCACCACCTGTTGTGCGCACACGTTTCTCAACCTTTGCAAAGTCCATTTGATTGCTCTCATCAACCTTGGCTTCATCAATTCTTAGATCGTCTACATCATTGTCTTCATCACTAACCCCAGCTTCAGTATTCTGGTTGTTATTCTTCTCATCCAATTTCTTAAGTTGCTCTTCCTTCAAATATTTCTTCCGAGCTGCTTCCCGTGCTTCATATCTCTCAACCACATAGGCGTAACTAGTTGTATCATACCCATTCCAGCGATCACGCTTACCGTCATAATCAAGCTCAAAGGTCTCTATTTTCTCGTCAGGAGCAATGTGCTTGTTAGTCCATTTTGCCCCAACTTTTCTGGGCCTTTCCATGCACGACTTTACATCATGAGTCATGGCTCCACAGCTGAAACAAGCATGCAAGATAATGCAAAATCGAACGCCAATCCTTGTGTTATAGTGCTGCCAAAAAGAAATCAAGTAGCCGTTGAACAAGGAAAAATGGGAGAGTATTGACTTACTTTGCACAGGCACCCTTCCTGTACTTTTCAGCCTGGAAAATTTTAGCTCCTCTATCATACCATGATTTTGTATAATTGGGATCCGACTTCCACTTCCTTTGATGTTTCAAGCTCTACAAGATGAGAAATAGAAGGAAACAAAACATAAAAGCAATGATATAAAAGATCCTCACTTACTGAAAAATAAGAATAGCAATAAAACAAACTTACAGGTTTCTCAGCGTTAAGATACCAGGGGGCAGAGGACATATACTGAGGAATATGGGGATTGATTTCTTTGCCATCTTCGTCAAGCTCTGCAGGCGCAAGCCCTGCTTTACGAGCTTCCTCCAATTCAATTTGCTTCCTATGATCCTCTCTCGACTTAAATGCAACTGCAAAACCCCAGAAATTTCATTACCGAATCATGATTTTTCCAACAAATTAGGGATTTCGAAACTAAATCAGATAGAAGAAAAAAACAACTATATACCTGATGCAGTTGCCATATTGTTGTTTTTGATCGCAAGCGTAGAGACAGAAGAAGAGTGAAAAGTTGTAGGAAAAATCAGAAGAGCTGCGGATTTGATTTGATTAATGCATTCAGATTTTTCTTTCCTGTTGGATATATATTTCCTTCCCCCCGTAAAGGCGGTTGCATCTGACGGTGCCGTTTGGAAACAAGTTGACATTGAGAACTGGGCTTAACTGAGATTAAGGAATTTGCAAATCAAGCCCTATCTCTTTATTGGGCTTCCTTGTCGAAGCTCCGCCCTTTATCATTTCAAATTCCAATCCACCCAGTACTTGAGCTATTCAACACTCGTCCGATTACTTTAGGACCACCGGTATATCAATAGGTTATTATCATATAATTAAATAAACTAAAAAAAACCTCTTTTTTGTATATATATATATATATATATATATATCAGTTTTATTTATTAAATATTAAATTACTAGAAAAATATAAGATCAACTTAATAATTGGATTTTTATTCTATATATAAATATATATATATATAGTATATATCAGTTTTATTTATTAAATATTAAAATTACTAGAAAAATATAAGATCAACTTAATAATTGGATTTTTATTCTATATAATATTAGAGCTCCCATCACCAAGTCATTCGCTATGTTGACGTGGCACTAGTAATTTCTGCGCGTGTTGTACTCCAAACGTACATTAGCTTTAGATGTTGCTTTCATTTTTTATTTTGGGGCGAGGAGAACGAGGAGAAAAACTAATTCTTAAAAAACGCATTATAGCACTGATAGTTTTCGAGAATCTCTCAGAAGCCCTAAAGGCGGAGTTGGCCAAACAACTCAATGATCATCACAAGAGGGCCTCAGCTTGGCAAGAAAATCTGTACACCGAGAGAAGTAAGAAACGGCCCTAAACATGTACTTAAAGATTTGAATGATAACTTTGAATATGTACTGTGATGTGCACATTATTGCAAGTTGCAAGGCTCCCAAGCCTCTACATAAATTTAAAGGTTGGGTTTTACTGTATGTATCCATTTCAATGAAAAGATCTGGACTTGATGAATTGCTTCCAAATACCTTAGTCCAAATTAAAAACCAAGAGGTACGCAAGAAAGTGAACTAGATGATCAAAACCTAACCACAAACAAACCAAAGTAAGGGACAAAGCGTTATGGTTCCAACCTCTAGCCAAATGGCGCATTGATATATCTATGGAATTATCACACTATGATTTTTGGGATTTTGAGATAAACTGTTGGAATACTATCCAGATTCTTAATGCTCAGTACCAATGGACTATGATGTCCTTTGAATTTTAAGGTTTGAAGGTTTCGGAAATTAGAAGGGATAAGAAGATCTGGGCCTGATAGATTGCTTATAAATACTTTAGTTCAAATTGTACACTGAGGGAAGAAACGAATGCCATCATGCCTTGGATTTAAACTTTTCAAATTCTACTTCGAATGCACTTTACATGGTTGCTCCCGATTCCTCTCTTTTGGCTAATGGAGTTTCCTCGTTTTGTCAAACGGCATATGATTAGATGTTGACTTTAATTTTAATTGTCGAAAATTTTCTTGAGTTGTTTGAGGATGTATGTACTGTCTGATCAAAGGGTAGTTGAATTTGAATCGACTTTCTTATAAATAACAATGTTTTGTTGACTAATTCCATCAAGCTTGGAATCAATCCTTGTCAGAACTTTGTTCTGTGTTATTGCGTTAGATGTCTGCCAGTTAGCTCCAGTTCATTTATCGTCAAGTTTGTCTTTATCTTCACATTTGATGATCTTCCACCAAAGAAATTGAGAGATCGGATATACAAGGAAACTATGACAACACTCTGGTTAATCCTTGGAAGCAATCTACCAGGCCCAAATTTTTCTACAGGTATATGAGTAATTTCTACTAAATTTTGGATAAATCCATGCCTACATGTTTAGCTAAATTAAATAGTAGATAAGCTTTAAAAAGAATAATTTGCTTTCTCTAATCAACTAACTTATTAATTATTTATATATCATTTTCACATTAGTAGATCGCATCCACTTGTTTTTTTTCTTTCAATAAGTTGGCAAAACTTGGTCGTTTCTCATATGCAAGGTATTAACCATAGTCATTTGTCATGTCCAATGGACTGAAAAAGAAAAGCAACTAAAAGAACTTCATTGATAAAATTTCTGATGATTCAGGCAGCTCTCCAGCTCCTGTGAAAATTTTATGCCAAAACTCCATAGTATCGTGTGCACTTGAATTGTTGACATGGTCCACTTGTTGTGGTACCATGGCGTTTACTAGTGGAGAAAACGGAAAGTGCTGAACTTGTGGATCAGCTCCAACTACGCTCGAATTGTCGGTGTACAGCACTTCTGACCAGAAACTATCGTCCATTTCTAGAAAATCTTCCATCAGTTCCACCTTCATGAACGTGTTATTATCGATGGTTGTATCTCCTGTGCTCACCGACGAGCAGATGTCACTCGAATATCCTTGTGGTGAGCTTGCTCCGTATTGATCCATGGCCTCGGATTCTGGTGGATTTGATGACAAGTTCAGAAACTCTGATTCAGTTTTAGATTTCTGTTTAAACTTGGACGTATATGTGGAACGTTGATTAACTTGTGGAGCAGAATGACTCTGCTTCAGTCTCTTCTTCAAGTGGGTGTGCCATACGTTTTTTATTTCGTTGTCTGTTCTTCCCGGTAATCTTGCAGCAATTGCAGACCATCTGTGGAAGTAGAAATCATTAGTTTTGTTCAATCGCACGATAAGGAACCTCTCCACTCTCAACATGTTCATCACATGTAGTAAGGTTATAGAAAATACAGGTTGATCGATCAAATCAAATGGAAGCTAGACGAAACTGCATAGTCCAGAATGTCTTTATCTTGAGACAATAATGAACCATATGCATTATTCAAGTTGTTGGAGTAAATTAACACCCAAAATCCATGTTTTGAAACAACGAACTCTAATTGAGACCATAGGTTGAGTCCAGACTGGGTATCCAAGGAAAATGGCATTGAGAGGTTTATTTGTGCACCATTCACTATAGATTCTGCAACCAGTAAACCGAGATCGGAAACTTAGGAGTACATACCTATTTCCTAACATTTCATGCAATTGGATGATAGTGTCTTCTTCTTCTCTGGTGAAATTCCCTCGTTTAATGTCAGGCCTCAAGTAATTAGTCCATCGGAGCCGGCAGCTCTTTCCGCACCTCAGCAAGCCTGAGAGAAAGATGGACAAAAATCAGAACCGAAACTACTGCTGCCGCTGTCCAGAAACTTTTCTATTTCAAAGTCATACAGATAGAGAGAGATGTGACTCACCAGCTTGTTTCGGAAGTGCCCGCCAATTTTCATGGCCATAGAGTTGAATGTAATTGACGAGTATATTATCTTCTTCAGGAGTCCACGGACCCTTCTTCAACCCCATCTTCTCACAGCAAGGAGCTCTCACCATGGTTCTGGTTTCCCTTTCGAAGAACAGGATATACAAAACCTCTACTCCAACGAAGCATTAAGTGAAAACTAAGACCACAAAGGGTTATACATTTATACGCACTATAGTAGGAGTATAATGACAAGCATGCCGATATGTCTGAAAATTCAAAGTATATACCTTCGTTTTCAAACAAGCAGAATCCGCGTACTATTTCAAGGAAATCTCCTGTTTTCCTTTTTTTCTTTGTTGGTGCAAATGACATGGTCAAATAAAACGTGGAAATTTGCCTAAAAGAATAAGGATTTGAACAGTGACTGCACTTCAAGGCTGAATTCAGTACAAAATTTGACCCATCCTCTTCAACTTTATCAACCGACCTTTTTACAGTTTTAACTTTTGCCCTCACCTCAAAATTGAGATTTGAATTGGGACAAGGTAGATTGCTAAAAATTAAATCTAAGTTAAGAGGATGACTTAAGCAGAGCTACAATAGTTTGTGTATACTTGATTCAACTAGGGGTGCGAGAAAGTCAAGTGGTTTAGTATAAGAATGATGTTAGGGAAATTTAATTTTTCACACAACAAAACTGATGTGACAATTTCCATTATATCCTCATCCACGAATTGGGACTAATGAAGTTTGTACGAGCAAATCGAGTATTGAGTTAACAATTATAATTGAAAGTGTTAATACATGTTTAAGCATTGGAAATTGGGTATTAAAAATTTTCCATTAGCCCTTAATGTGTTCCACTAAATATAACAAAAACATTTGTAGCAAAATTGACATGGAATGGCGTATTTGACATTTGGCATCTAAATAAAAATTGAGCATCGATCCATCATCAGTGTGAAAAAGAGTCAAAGAAAGAGGCGTAGTGGCTTGCAGCTATTGTGCAGGTCAAAAGTAATGCTACTTTTGGGGGATGGCTCATGGCTGGCTGCTTGCTTGGTAAACACTGTAATTCTCAAATTATTTTACTTGCCAAGCGAAAGTCTACTTTTCATCCATGGGTCAAAACAAAAATGACTTTGTTGCTTTCCTATATATGTTGACGCCAAAGATCGACGTCGGACCGGACGTTAATTTTTTTATATTATTATCAGAACTTTTTTAAACTTAGATATCCCATGATTATTTGTTTATTTGCGTGCAAGTACATAACATTGTAGTTTTAGTGTTTTACATTTCAATCTGATTCCACCTTACAAATTCAAGACTAGAAGTGACATTATACATTCGTTTTTCTTTGTATTAGATTTGACATATTGTCCTTTGAAATAGTGTCAACATTTTAGGTTTGAATTCTTGAAAACATAAGTTTAGGTGGAGTTTGAAGAATAGATTGGCTGTGGTTTGTTAAATGTACTCTATTCCAAATTTTATATTAAGGTTAACGTAATGCTGATGACCCACTCATTAAAAGAGTTGAAAATTAAAAACACAATAATTTCATTTATTATAAAAGAGTCGAAAATTTGAAAGTTAATAAATTTATCTATTAAAAATGGCATAAACTGAAAAGTTAATAAATATGTTTCTAAGATGTTTACATAAATCAAAATGATTCTTACGTTGTGACAAAAAATATTGTTGTTAAGTTTCTTATTTTAAATTTATGGTTTATCAGGTAAAGTTAACGAGGAGTTCGGTTCCAACAATCCATTGGACAGTCTAATGATTCTATTTTGATCTTGTTAAGGAGAAGAAAAAAACATGTTCTTTTTATTTTTTCTTTTATATTCTTTATTTGCATTTGTTTAGATGTGCATATTTATTGAAGTTAAAGGATGATAAATATATATACATGCATATTAGACCTGAAAAAAGAAAATTTTGAAATTAATTTGTTAGAGAAGTATGCTATTATCTTTATTAATAACGATATACTTTATTAATATAATCAGACCTTTAAGAAAGGGCGAATTGATAATTTTTAAATAGTATAATTTGTAAACTTTTAAATGAGTAAGATAAGATCTCATCTGGGATGTTTCTTTAACAACACTAAGTTGTAGTGGGCTCCATTAATTATATTAGAATGGTTGAGTATTTATCTAAAAGTATAAGCCACAAAATTAAAAAAAGATAATTATTGTCGTATTTTCGTAATATAAAGGGTACCCGTATTGACATATCATATCTTTATTCGCTATATATATAATAATAGGCCCCTCTTTTAGCACTTAAAAGACTTACTATTTAGAGTTAGATATTTATGTAATAACTAATAATTTATATATTATGTACAAATTTTTTAATTAAATTAATTTAAAATAATTTGACAAATGTTTATTACAGTAAATAATAAAAATTTTGTATAAGAAAAATGAAGTATATAAATTCAAATTGAATATTAATTAAATAACATGTAGTTACTTTAATGACCTATACAATAGGCATAAGCATAAGCATAACCCTAAGCCTAGTACATACTAAAAGAGAAGAAGATCCTAACAATTATAATTTAAAAAGTCATAACTTTATTTAGTTAAATTAAATGTTATCAAACTTAGGTGAAAATTTATTTCAGCATAATATGACTTCTGAACCTAATATTAGAACAAAATAAGTCAAAAGTTAATTTTAAACATCAAATTTTTAATTATCATTCTTATGAAAATTTAATTATATTGATTAAGACTATTACATGGATGTTATATGACATACTATACTAATGTAATCCAATTTATGCAGGGTTAATCATCTTATTATTATCTAATTTGAATCTTCAGGTTTTATTCTTCAAATATTTTTTTATGTTATTTGTAATAAATTTCCTAATTTTAAATTTTTTCAACTAATTCTCGTTGGTATCCTTTTAACATAAATCATAAGACAATTTGAATCAAAATTTCACAGATATCATAACAAATTATTCTTAGGTTTTTCATTTTTATATAAGATATTAAAAATTTCTCTTTATATAGGATATATGGTTATTTGGTATGATATTTTATTTACTACCAATATGGTGAGTGAAAAGTTGTAGTCTAAATCTATATGCATTGACACTACCATAAAGCAAGTAGAAGGTGTGATGATATTTTTGGAGAAATATAAAAATGAAAGGTCTGCCTTTAGTATGAATATTGCCAAAAGTCTTGCATATGAGACGAATGTAGAGCTTACATTTCCAATTAGATGTTGTATTATTAGGAAAAGATAATAGTAACAACAACAACTTCTAGTAATAATCCTGCTGACCCATAAGGTTTGAGAAGGTCTAATAATACGTAGCCTTACCTTTAACTAGTAAAGAGTTTATTTCCAAATGACCCACATGAAGAGGAGACAAAGAAAAAAAAGTAATAATAATAATAATAATAAGAATAATTAATAACAACAGCAGCAATAACAAAAGCTTAGACCAGATCTCTAAAAGGTAAGTACTACCTATTTACATGTATAGGCTAACTATAAGAGGGAAGATTTAAAAGACTTATGGAAACTATAGGGATCTATTTACGAGGGAACCTTTATTCGAATCCTGATACACCAGAGTTTTCCTCTTGCAATCTCTAAGTATTATCTTCTCGCATCTTATCACTAGAGCGTCTGAGTGTCTCTTCTTAATATGCCTAAACCACCTAAGTCTTGTCTCTCTTAATTTGTCAATAATATTAGTTACCTTTAATTTGTTCCTTATCATTACATTCTTGACTTTATCTCTTATAGTAAGGTTACACATCCAATAGAGCAGCCTCATCTCCACCACTATTAACTTATGACTATGCACTTGTTTGATGGGTCAACACTCCGCCTATGGAGCATGGTTGGACTAATTGCTAAACGATAAAATTTACTTTTAAGCTTGAGTGATATTTTCTTGTCACATAAAAACTCTTATTCATTTCTCCATTTAGGCCACTCTAATCCACCCTATGACGTAAAAAGTTACGCTCCACATAGTCAGTCTTAATCCTACTCAATCTAAAGCCCTTCGACTCTAATGTTTTCCTCTAAAGTTCAAGTTTGGCATTGATCTTCTTTTTTTTGTTTCATCCATCAAAATAATGTCATCAAAAAACAACATACACCAAGACACCTCCTATTGGATATTCTTGGTAAGCTCATCAATCACTACTGCAAATAGAAATGGGCTTAAAGAGGAGCTTTGGTGTAGCCTAATATCTATAGAAAAATGCTCTGTATCTCCTCCTATCGTTCTTACTTTAGTTTTTAAACCTTCATACATGTCCTTAATAATTTGTATATAAGTCATAAGGATCCCCTTGACTTCTAAGCACCTCCACCATACTTCCCTTGGTACCCTATCATACGCTTTCTCTAAATCAATAAAAAAACATATATAGGTTACGTTGTCTTTCCTTGTAGTATTATATTAGCCTTCTAAGGAGATGCAAAGCTTCTGTCGTGGACCTTTATAATATGAATCCAAATTGATTTTCTGAGATAGAAGCATCCTTTTTCACTCTTTTCTCAATCAGCTTCTCCCATAACTTCTCTCTGAATGAACCCTCTAGCAACCAACCGAGCTTTAAAGCACTCTACTTTATCTTGAAAGTCCTTTTTAGTTTTGACAAGTTATTTACAACTGATAGGTTTGCAATTATGAGGTAAATCAACAAGCTCTTATACCTTATTATTATTCATGGATTGCATCTCATCTTTTATTTCATCCTACCAAAAATATGCATGGGGTCTAGAAATAGCTTCTGAAAAAGTAACTAGATAGATAACATGTCTAATATTATAGTCTTATCCACCCAAATAGATTATGCAATTAGATGAGATAGTAGGTCTTCTCACTTTAGTGGATTTTTTTAACTGAATTGGTTTTTGTACCTCAGGAACCTTAGTTTGTACATATATGGGTTCCTATTTTTGTACTGGTATAGTATCAAGACCTTGATCCACTGGTTCTCAGTATATGAGTGATGGATACGAAATAATTGTAGTATCCGTCCTACTGTCATCTGAAAGGTGAGAAGGATCACCCTCATGATAGATATCATATTCTAGAAACTTAGTTATTTTTTATTCCACAATTTTAGACCTTTCTTCTCTACAGTAAACATTTATCCTTGAAAGTGATCGGGATATCCAACAAAATAGCAATGAGTGGAACGAGAATGAAACTTATTTTCATAAGGATTATATAAACATACCTGAGCAGGGCAACCCATGCACGAATATGGGCAAGGCTAGGCTTCCACCCTTTAAAGATTTCAAAAGTTGTCTTCATAACTGATTTGCTTAGGGCGCTATTAAGAATGTACAAATTAGTTTTTATGGCTTCAACCAAAAGGTAATACGGTAGGTTAATCCTACTCTATATTGACCTCATCATGTCCTTTAGGATGCGATTATGCTTTTCGACCACACCATTTTGCTCAAGACTACCGGACATAGTGAACTAGGTTACTATTCCATATATCTGGCAAATGGACCTTTTTCTTGTCCTGAAACCCTATGTTTGCCATAATATTCTCCTCCATAATTAGATATGACAATGTTGATGGATTTTCCCTATTGGTTCTCAAATTTAGACTTTTATTTAAGTAAGAACATATAACCATAACAGGAATAGTCACTATTGAATGTCAGAAAATAACTAGAATTGCACAATGTAATTGTGTAAGGTCCACAAATATTTGTAATTATGAGACCTAATAAACCAAAAGCACGAGTTGATCCCTTTTTCTTTATTTTGGTTAACTTATATTTATAATATTCAACACATGTTTTCAGATCATCATAATCCAGAGCTAGGAGAATGTTTTTCATAATCAATCTCTTAACTTATCTCTAAAAATGTGGCCCAACCCTTTATGCCACAAAATGTATGACTTATCCTTTATGAGGGGTCTCTTTCTAGTAGCTTGTTCAGTAATATATGAAGAAGCATACATCTCATAAGGGGTAAGACACATTCTATACAATCCATATGACAAGAAGGTATTACCAACATGTTTTACATTGAAAGATGACTGTACAACATAAGCATAAATGACAAAACTATATAATTCTTTGTCCAAAATTGATACACAGATCAAGTTATGCCTAAATTATGGTATATAAAATGTGTCATGTAAAATAAGAGCAAATCTTGTATCAAGGTTCAAACATACATCCCCTACACATATTACATTCACTTCTTCATTATTGTCAACCATCAGTTTTTCCTCCACTTTATTTGGCTTTTTCCTACGTATGAATCCTTGCATTGTGGAGGAAACATGCTTAGAGGCTCCACCATCTAGCCGTTAGGAACTTGATGTGGGTATAGCAAGATTAGATTCATAGATCATACAAGCCAAGGAGTTACCTAACATCTCCTCCTTTTCTTTCCAGGTTATATATTTCTGGCAGTCCTACTTTTTGTTTCCTTTCTTCTTATAGAAGAAGCACCTCATACTTTTAACATTTATAGGACCTTTGGCATTGCTGGATTGACCAATATTCATATGTGGAGAGAATTTAGATTTCTTACCTTTAAACTTCTGGGGCTTTATCTTTTCCTTTCCCTTGGTTGCTAGTAGGGCTGTATGAGCAATGTTATTTAATTTCTCCTCTTTAGCAATGATGGCGTGTCAAACCAGCAAAAATAAATTCCTACTCTAGAACACTTAAACGAGTAAAGTGGTGAATAGGGTCGAA
>JANKOE010000009.1:29980726-30008803 GCA_026284465.1 Erythroxylum citrifolium | reverse complement strand
CGACTTGTCGCTTGTACAAGGCGACTTGTCGGGGCTGAAAGCGTGCAAGGCGACTTGTACAACCTACAAGGCGCCTTATGCACGACTATCACTTACATTTAGGACATAACTATGGAGCCATTTGACCTATAGGGTTTCATTACCCTGCAGGATGGACCAAAACTTCTTAATCAACAGAGTTTTGTTAGAGGATTTGATAGGAATAACTCCTAAGCCTCTTCCAACTTAGGTCTACAGACATCAACCCACTTTACTTTGGTATGTTCCCTATTAGGGTCACTTCTTCCCCATAAAAATTCCTCGTAAGCTTTTCCAATGATTCAATAACTCCCCTTTCTAACACCATATTAGAAGACAAATAGATATGCATGGAATTAAGAACTGAGTTGACTAATTGTAATCTACCTCCAAAAGATAGAGCTCAGTTGGTCCAATAAGTCACATCTCTTTTGAATTCTTTCAATGAGAGGATAACATTCACTAAACTGAATCCTTCTGGTAATGATTGGTAAGCCCAAATCGCATAGAGGGGATTGATTTCTCCTCATTCCATCTATATAGAAAACTCTTTCTTCCAATTTATCTACACTTTTGGAGAAAACAAAGTGGCTTTTGGCATAATTGACTATCAATCCAAACATTGAGTTAAATTGATTCAAAGAAGTCATAAGGAGATTAATGGAATCCCCAACAACCTTAGAGAACAAGAATAGATTATCCGTAAAGCACAAATTCACCAAAAAACTTTCTTACATCTACTGTGATGTTTAAACTGTATGCCCCTGCCACTATTGTACTTCAAAAGAGAAGTTAAAGCTTCCATACATAATATGAAAATATAAGGTAACATAGGGTCCTATTGCCTAAGTCCCCTCTTTCCATGAAAAATATTTGTAGGAGTTCCATTAACCAGAGTGGCATAAGATGGAGAAGTAATAAAAGCTTCAATCCATTTAGTGAACATACTTGGAAAACCCATCACTTCAAGAAGCCCCAAGATAAAATTCCATTCCACACTATCAAATGTCGTTTTAAAATCTATCTTGAAAGCACAATTCTTTGGAGCATTCTTTCATGAGTAGCTTCTCAGGAGTTCCTACACTATAGAAATATTATCTCCTATTTGTTTGTCCTACAAAAAAAGCACTTTAGTTATCACTAACCAAGGATCCAAAAACAAGTTTTAGTTTACTAACAATAATCTTTGCGATCACTTTTTAGAGGAAACTTGAGCATGTAATTGGTCTGTAGTCCTCCAAAGATCCTGGATTGCTTAGCTTAAGGACCAAACAAAGATAGGTTTTGTTGATTTCCTTCAACAAAATGCCATAAGAGAAGAATTCTTTGACATCTTCCTTTACCGTTAGGCCTATTTCACTCCATGCTTTCTGAAAAATGAACCCATTGAAACCATCAAGCCGTGGTGCCTTATTAGGATTCATTTGGAAGACCACCTTTTCTATCTCAGAATCATCAACAGCCTTGGATAGTGATGCTTTCTTCTCGGCAAAAAGTTTGTTATGAATAATAGATTCCAAGAGTTAAATGGGAACAGTTGAATTTTGAGAGAAATAGAAATCTTTAAAGATCCTCTCAACCTCTTTCAACAATTCGTCCTGTTTGAATATCTTTCTCCCATCATGCCTAGATTTCCTTTATAGAGTTACATTTCTTTCGGGTAATTATGGAGTTATAGAAAAATTTAGATTTTTTATCACCTTCTTTTAGCCACTTTATCCTGGCTCTCTACTATATTAGACTGACATGATTATTCAGAGTTTGCAAGTAGTTTTTCAAAGCAGTTTTCTCCAAAGATAAGAAAGAGTTATCTCCTAGATTATAGGATGAAAGAGTTTGAATTTGGGAGTGCTTGTCTTTGGCTACTATAATGGCTTGATAGGTGTTTTCCCCTATGTGTTTCTTTAAAGACTTTAGTCCCTCCTTGATTATCTTAAGCTTTTGGATACATTTGAACTGAAGTGGATTGTTTACATTAGTTGTCGCCCTGTTACTTAAACAGTCCTGGAATCCCTCCACTTCAGCTAGGTAATTGTTAAAACGAAAAGGAGAGCATCGTTTCATCTTTAAGAACAATTCACATACCTTTATTGGGGTATAGTTTAAGAATATAGGATCTAAGAAAGAGGCCTTACTTTCGGGGAATTGTTGTAATCATGCCTGAATGACCATAACTCGGTCTAGATTTTCCTGAGGGACCATCCATTAGCTTACTTATTACTCCAAGATAAGAAGTGACCATCTACCTTATGGTCTAAGACTTTTAACTGATCAACACAATCCACCTTATGGTCTAAGACTTCGAACTGATCAACGCAATCCTTGAAATCGGGAGAGTAGTTTCTTAAAGAGAAATGCCCTTCCGCTTCAGTTCTAAAAAGAGTATAATTAAAATCACCTGTAAGTAACCAAGGATCTACCACTCTTCTTTGAAATCTTAGGAATGTTGGACCTCACTTCCAAAGCCCAACATTCGGAGTCATAAGACGAAGCAAACTCATTTCTTCAACTCATACCCTTACTTTGATTCAATTGAACTTTTTTAGATCAATACCAAAAGCTAGAAATTCTTATGGAGAGATAGAGGAATGTGTTAGGAAGCTATTTCTTTAAAAATCGAGTCATTTGGAGGTCGGACGGAGAAGTTATGGCCAAAAGATTCAAACATGATTTTGCCCTCCATCACATTGTACCTAGTTTGGGAACATTAACATAACTTTCACTAGAGGTATTGGATTTAGATCATCTTAGGACGGTTTCAAAGAGGACTTTGAGATCTACAATTTTTGTGAGACCTTTAAGAGAGATTGTACTATCTAGAGGGTCAAAATCTCGCATTTCCAAAAATGTAGAGGGATTAGACGAAGGAATTTGTCTCAGACGAAGGCATTAGTTTCAGACAAAGGCATTCGTCGTAGACGAAGGCATCAGTTTCGGACAAAGGCATCAGTTTCGGACAAAGGCATTCGTCTCAAACGAAGGAATTCGTCTTAGATGAAGACATCAATCTAAGAAGAGGGAATTCATCTCAGACGAAGGTATCAGTTTCGGACGAAAGCATCGGTCTAAGACGAAGGCATCAGTTTCAGACAAAGGCATTCGTCTCAGACGAAGACATCAGTTTAAGACGGTTCATCTCAGCCAAAGGCATTAGTTTCAGACTGAGGCATTCTTCTCAAACGAAAAAGGAATCAGACGAAGGTTCAGTCTAAAATGAACCAGACGAAGGTTCAGTCTAAGAAGGAACCAGACGAAGGTTCAGTCTAAAATGAACCAGACGAAGGTTCAGTCTAAAAAGGAATCAGATGAAGGTTCAGTCTAAAATGAACCAGACGGAGGTTCAGTCTAAGAAGGAATCAGACGATGGATTCAGTCAAAGCTGAATCAGACGATGGATTCAGTCAAAGTTGTGTTTTGACTCAGATGGATGGATTCGTCTCAGAAGAAGGAATTCATCTCAGACGAAGGGATTTCTACGGGGTCTTCCTCACATCTCCAAGAGTTCTAAATCACTTCATTTACTATAATTACTTTGTGTATACATCCTCTACGACATCCTAACTTATAATGGTTATAACTCTCGACTCCGATATCCAAAAATCTTATACTTTATACCGTTGGAAAGCTAAAATGATAAACTACAACTTTCTAGGGACAACTTTGTCTAATTCAACCTAGATTATTCCAGATTTTCCTTGGAAGTCAAAACATAATTTCTACACCTATGAAAAGACTTGAAAAAAATGCAATGCAAGACTTGGAAAATCATAAGCAAAAAGCAACCATATTTCATTAACAAATCTCAACACATTTTGAGCCTAGTTTTAATTACATATTAACATACACATTAATAACTTAATACAAATACAAATGGATGCTCAGTGTTTGATATGCTTATAAAGCTATCCAAAAATCACTAACTTAGTTACAAAAATCTCTAACTATTTTGGAGTTTTCGATGCCTTGTAAGGATTGCTAACCGACTCGTTCTGCACCTGAGGAGGGAATAGTGGGATGAGCTACATAGCTCAGTGGCTAATATATTTATAGCCATTAGCAATTGACCACAAATTCAAGCATATGTACATGTACATATCCAACAATTTAAGCATTCTTTATCTACTATAACAATTCAAACATTAATCAATTTAGCTCAAAACTCATAACACATAACACTCAAATGCTTCATACTTGACAATTCAATTATGCAATGTACAAACAAATGGCTCGAGGGTTTTATGGAAACAGAATGGAGAAACTGAAGTTTACACCATAAACAGAATGCGTCCATTTTCGAAGCTCATATGCCACAAGCGACAGCCGAAAGAAGGCTCTTGCCAACGTGCACTTGACGAACAGAATAGTCCCACTCTCGCCCAAATAAAAGCACATAATTTTACTCAAAATCATTTTGTCATATGCTCATACTTTCATGCTTTTTCCTTCTTTTCATTTAATTCAAAATGTTATAACCTCTTTCAAGGTATAACATAATCACAATGCATCATGCATTTCCAGTCAAGTCGCAACATTTCAATTTCAAGCAATCAACATACACACACATAGGCAAGAATTTGCCTAATCACACAATAACTATAAATTATTTACCCACCTAATTTACTTGCAAAAATCCAACTCAAGGTTGTCTTCCGTCTTGCTCTTGGGTAGGATTCTCTTGATTTCCTCAAACAACCAAGGTTCCATTCAAAACAATATTCTAATAAAATTCATAAACTTTAATAATCACAAAAATGCAATAAATACAAATTAAGCTTAAACCTAGCCTACCCATAGTTCATCTTAGCTAGTAAAACCAAACCCTAATTCCAAAACCCACAAAAATTAAAATGGGTCTCATCTTCTTTCAACACAACCCATTCTCTACTTCTTTCTAAGCAAGAAAGAAAGATCAACTTACCTTAGACAAGCTTGATTGTTTCTCTTTCCACGTTTTCTTTCTTCTTCCCTAGCTTCTCTCACGACTCTCTTCTCTTCTTTCTTTCTTCTCTACGTTTTTTTCCTTTCTTCTTTTCTTCTCATGATATTTTCTTCTCTTCTTTCTTATTCAAGACACATTTTATCCTTTTCTTCCAAAAATACCCCTTTTCTTTGGTTGACCTTCTAATTTTACCCTCCTTTCATTTGATCTACGAACTCCTTTAATCCAATAATCACCATACTATAGTCTAATTTAATTCTAATCTTTCTATCCAAAATTCTAATTTCTACTTAAGCCCACTAAATTAATAACTCAATTCCAAGAAAATAAAAATAAAAATAACACAAATAAATAAATGATAAATAAATAATTAAACAAATAATAAAAAATTTAGAAAAAATTTCGAGGTCCAACAAGCAAAGTTACACATAATGCTACTCCATTAATTGCTGATAATATGTTAGGAGGGAATGTGTTAGGCCTTGATGAACCGTCTAAATGGTAGTAAATACACCTAAGCAATTTGTTCATAAAGAAATGAAGAATAGATCATATTCATTTGTGAACAAACTCATTTCAGCAATAAGAATAGTTGTGAAATGACACCACTATGTTTTTGCAACATCAAGTGCGTTAAGCACCTCCAATTGTTCTTTGACCATGGCTATTTTTCTTTCTTAAAATAATCCTTGTCAACTAGTTCTCAAGAAATGTACCTATAATGGTTACAAAAGCAAATCTAATTTCAGAATATATTTGGCGGATATATATATAAGCTTTTAGAGATATAGTAAAAGTCAAAGACACTAAAGTTTTTTGGAGAGGAAATACTCTCAATAACGTGATAATACCCAAACTCTTATGAAAATGGAATTGAACAGAAAAATATCCCAAATATTTTAAAAGAAGTGATTACAAAGAACTAGATAAATGGTTCGTTAAGAAAGCAAAAAAAATGAATTGTAGATCAATAACTGGCAAAACCCATTTTCAAATCAATGTGGGTTTCTAGGATCATAGTGCCAGGATAGTAGAAGAGAAAAAACATAAAGAGATGGTCTCTTCTTTTTTGTACTCCATTTCCTAAACTGAGACAACTATAGATATAACATTTTAGAGGATAATGTTTATAATATGAACTAAATACTTAAGCTTCATCTGAACATGCCATACATACAATAAGATTGAATTGAAAAAATAAAATTTACGTGATTTTTTGGATGCATAATGACTTGGCCATTTTAAGTTACAAATTTGTATACAGGGAGAGAACTTAAACAAAAGAAAAGAAAGAATTACATACCTCAAACAAAAAATATTTATTCCTACCAAAATAAATAAAAGAGTTCCTAATAAAATGAATCTTTTGTTAATGTGAACTAGAAGCATTTGTAAAAATTACGCCAAGAGAACAGAAACCTACATGGGGAAATGTGTTGGAAGCTATAGAGGAAGAAGAAAAGAAAGGGATGACTAGAAAAACTTTTATTTCTGTCTTTTAACTTCTTATCTCTATCACATAAAATCTAATTACAAGCCTTTTATATGCTAAATATCAACTATTAATTAAAAGAAACATATAAAATACAATTATAAACTATAGACTTCTCAGTTGAGTAGCCTTTAATGAAATAGCTATAACTTTCTTTAGAAACATCTAATGAACTTGAAACTTGCACTAGTTAAAACTAGACATAACAAGCTTTATATCCATGATTAGTTCACTAACCAAAACATTATTTGACTTCCCAAAATTTCTCTTACATTCACCACTGTTGAAGACAAAATGTTATGTTTACTTAATTGCATAACTCTCAACACCCTCTGGTGAACTTGACTTCTTCACAACTCCAACTATCTCTCTAAGCTGCTAAAATCTTTTTTTATTTCAGAGTTTTCTAAAAATATTGACTATTTGATCAAATGTTTTGATGTATTCTACCTCGACCTTCTTATTGGTAATGCAATCTTGAATGAAATAAAACCCTGCATCTATATGCTTACTTCAATCAAGAAACACTTGATTTTTGCAAGTGCAATGGCTGATTTATTATCCACCATAATTTTAGTCACTTTTTTTTTAGCAAAATGAAGTTTGCCTAGCAATCTCCTTATCTATATCACATGGCATGCTCTAGCAGTTATGGCAACATACTCCGATTAACATATTAAGAGTCTTACAACTGATTTTTTTAACACCACGAATTGCATTTTCTCCAAAGAAAAATATAAACCCAGTAGTACTCTTCCTATTATCAATATCATCAGCATAATCACCACCATAATATCCTTTTACGTGAGCCTCATTAGAAGAAGTATAAAAAATGTCATAATCAATAGTACCTTTTAAATATCAAAGAATTCTCTTTAAGGCTCACATAGGTTCTTCCATTGGATTCTCCATAAATCGACTCACTAATCCCACAACAAATAATATATTGGGTCTAGTACATGTCAAGTACCTTAGGCTTCCTATAAGGCTTCGAAATATGGTTGGATCGACTTTTCTTACTCCATCCTCCTTAGAGAGTTTTACTCTACACTCCATCGAGGTATTTATGGGATTGCAATATATGATCTTAAACTTTTTTATAATCTCTCTTGCATACAACTCTTAAGAGATAAATATCGTGTCACTTGATTGTTTCACTTCTATCCCCAAATAATATGACATAAGCCCCCATATCACTTATCTCAAATCTTCATGCCATCAACTTCTTAAAATCATCATACGTTGGTAAATTATTTCCCATAAGAATGAGGTCATCCACATAAATGCCCACAAACAAAATATCATCTTTCTCTTTTTTAACATAAAGTACATATTCATAAATGCAACTTGAAAAATCATTCTCATAAAGATATTTATCGAGGTGACTATACCAAGCTTGTGGTACTTGTTTAAGGTCATACAACGCCTTTTTCAACCTTAGAACTTTATCTTAATGACCTCCAATCATAAATCCTTTCGGTTGTTCCACATATACTTGTTCTTTAAGAGCACCATTTAGAAAGGCTAACTTCGCATTTGTTTGACGGATTGTCCATAGATTTTGGGTTGCAAGAACAACCAATAACCGTATTGTCTTTAAGCAAGCAATGGGAGCAAAAACTTCTTCATAATCCACACCATGCTTTTGTTTATACCCTTTTATTACTAATGTCACCTTATGCCTTTCAATTTCTCCTTTTGCATTTTTCTTTAGCTTATAAATCCATTTAACTCCAATTTCTTGATGACCACTTACTAGTGTGGCAAACTCGCAAGTTTCATTTTTCTCAATGGAATGAATTTCTTCCTCCATAGCTTTCACCCATTTCTTATCTTTAACAGCCTCTTCAAAACTCAAAGATTCATCATATGCAAATAGACAAAAAAAGATTCCCATCATCTATCCTTTGGTAGCATTATAAATATCTCTTATGCTTTTAGGTTGTTCGCTTGAGCTTATTAAGGAAGGTATGAAAGGAGATGAACTCTCACCTTCAGTTTCTTGGTCCTCATTCTCATCTTCTAACAAATATGGAAGAAAACTATATGCCTCTTCTTCTTGAACACTCCAATCCTATGAAGCATCTTCCTCAAACTCCACATCTCTACTAATCATAACTTTCTTATAAATGAGGTCAAAATATTTTTACCATTTAGAGTTCTCAGTATAGCTAATAAACACCATCTTCTTACTCCTATCATTAAGTTTTGTCCTTTCTTTTTCGGATATGTGAACATAACCAATATATCTGAAAAATCTTAAATGCCTCACATTTGGCATCCATCCACTCCATGCTTCTTGAGGGGTTATTGTCTCCAAACTCCTTGTAGGTGAACGGTTCAAGAGATAATGGCACATATAACTGCCTTGACCTAAAGCTCCTTAAATATGTTCCTATTTTTTATCATCGTCCTCACCATATTAAGAATTGTCTTGTTCTTTCTCTCCCCAACCCCATTTTGTTCTGGTGCTCTTGGGACAATCATAGGACATTGAATACCATTTTCCTCACAAAGACCTTAAATTCATTAGAAGTAAACTTCCACCTCTATCGATTCTTAGAGGTTTAATTTTGTATCTAATTTCTTTTTCAACAAAAAGCTTGAATTTTTTAAATGTCTCAAGAACTTCACTCTTATTTTTAAAAAAAATAAACCCACGTCTCATGTAATCATCGATAAAGAGCACAAAATATGAACATTTACAAAAAGATTATAGCTTAATAAGACTACACACATCCAAATGCATAAGTTATAGAGGTTTGGTTGCTCTCAAAAAGTGACACCTTTGGAAAGCTCTTTCTTGGATATTTTTTAAGTAGACATACCTCGTACAATTGATTTGGTTGGTTAATTTTGGGAACTCCTTTCATCATATTTCTTTTCTCTTAGCATTTTGAGCTCTTCAAAGTTGAGATGCCTGAATCTTATATGCAAAATCCATAAAGGATCCTTGACAAAGGCTTGTAAACACTTCACTTTCATAGTTTTCACATTTAATAAGAACATTTGGCTCTTTATCATGTCAACTTTACCAACAAGTCTATCATCTTGATTTTGAAGCCATAAATAGTTGTTCTCCATTTCACTTTGTGCTCGTTCTTTGAAATTTGACTGATGCTCAAAATATTACTCTTTATTTCTAGGATGTAGAAGACATTGTGGACAAGTTTATGCTCTTTATCTTTTATTACAAAAATCACCGAGCCTTTCCCCTTAATCTCTACCTTTGTGTCATCTCTAAAACGTACATTCCTGGTCACTTTTATATCCAACTCCACAAATTTGCTTATGTTTCATGTCATGTGGTTACTTGCGCCATTGTCAAGATACCATGTGATGTCTTTTTCTACAGAGCCTTCTTTTTTAGAAAACAAAAGAATATTACCTTCCTCCTCCTTATGCTCCATAAAGTTCGTCTCTGCATCACAACTTTTAGTTTTACATTCGCAAGAATAATGACCATTCTTCCCACATGCATAGCATTATATTTGGCTTTTAGCCTTTCTCCAAGTATTATTTCTTCCTCGCCTATGACCTCTTTGAGAACTCCTATTTGCACCTTCATGAGCTGAATTTTGCTCACCCTATCAACTTTGGCCATGAAAGTCTTTAGAATTTCCTAGGTATCCTTGGATCTTATAGTATTGGCTATCTTCTAGAACATGTCATCATCTATTCGTTGATGAATAATTGAGGGTGTACTTTGATCTCTCTTTTTCTATTGCTGTCAAGCTTCTAGGTAAGCCATGATTATAGTATCCTAATCTTCAGGATCGTCATATCCCTTCTCGATAAGGTCTTATAAGCCATAAGACCCAATTATGGACTTCATATGTAGTGCCCATCGATCATAGTTTGTTTTGGTGAGTTGTGGGTATTGGAAGGTGATATTAGTTTTGGTCATCATTTGATCAAAGCTATGATACCACTTTGTTGGAAGCTATAGAGGAAGAAGAAAAGAAAGGGATAATTGAAAAAGTTTTATTTCTATCTTCCAAATTCTTACCTCTATCACATAACATCTTATTACAAGCCTTTTATAGACTAAATATCAACTATTAATCAAAAGAAACATACAAAATGTAATTCTAAACCGTAGACTTTTCAGTTGAGCAACCTTTAATGAAATAGTTATAACTTTCTTTATAAACCTCCACTGAACTTGAAAATTGCACTAATTGAATGAGACTTAATAAGTTATAAATCCATATTTAGTGAGACTTAATATGTCTCTTACATTCACCAACTAAAACTTCTATTTGCCTTCCTAAAATGTTATAGACTTAATAAGTTATAAACTTTCTTTATAACTTTCTTTATAAACCTTTAATGAGACTTAATAAGTTATAAATCCATATTTAGTTCACCAACTAAAACTTCTATTTGCCTTCCTAAAATGTCTCTTACATTCACCATTATTGAAGAAAAAAAGTCATTTTTACTTAATTGCATAACTCTCAACAAAACGATGGTGCAATGATCAAAGATGGTAAGCATAGAAAGAGAATAGACTGAAATATAGTGAGTGAGCTTAGTGGTATGTGTTTGTATGAGGGCTTTTACACTAAGGACCTTCCCTGATAGATAGAATATATTACCAGGATATTCCCTCTTTTCTTAAAACCCATCTTTGAATCATAACCAATTTTTCCTCTATAACAGACAATGTCTTTAATCCCTCCAAACTGCCCGAAATTTGCTACACCCTCATATGGAGTTTTTCAATGAAAAGAATCAAATTTGAAGTTTGTCAAATATTTTCCACCTTCAACCTTAAACTAGACTCTCTTTTTTTGTCTCTGGCGTATATTTATATTAGTGTGTTACATAGTACAATTGACTTGGCTATATGTATCAAAACAGTTGTACATACTGTATATATATTTAATCAATTTACATATAACTTTTACTTTTCTCTACAACTACATTGCATTATGATGATGTGTTAAGTTATCACTACTGAGAGGTACTAAAGAGGCAGTTTTTATAGAACTTTTTGTTGGGAAATTAGGCTAAAATTCGTTCCTACATGCAATGGAATAATTACACAATTTTTAACATTTCATTTTCTAAAAGCCAAGATCACCTAAATTATGTAAAATAATTAACCATTAAATTATAATAAAGAATAAATATTAATTCGTACTTTATTACAAAGCTTGATACTTTTTCTTGTCGTATCCCTCGAATTATTTTTGAAATCAATCCATTTCGACCACTATAGTTTACAATTGTCTGTCCGCTATTAGTATGGATAGAACGAGTTGAGAGAACTTTGCAACTATTGTAAGGAGGGTTATACAAAGAGTGCCAGCTCTATTAGAGTTTAAG
Organism: Erythroxylum citrifolium; assembly: GCA_026284465.1. Classification (NCBI taxonomy): domain Eukaryota; kingdom Viridiplantae; phylum Streptophyta; class Magnoliopsida; order Malpighiales; family Erythroxylaceae; genus Erythroxylum; species Erythroxylum citrifolium. Next base: position 29,997,020 of record JANKOE010000009.1, on the reverse strand, counting down.
CTTATTTATAATGGGTTTTAGACATTTTAGTAATTGAATTGAAATAAATTCTAATTTTAATGAAATTTTAATTAGAATTACAAAATTTAATTAAAATTATAAATAATTCTAATTAAATACTAGTTATGCCTAAATAATATCCAATATATCATATTGATCCTTGTTTATTAAATATCTCATATTTAATCATAATGTTTCTCAAACTTTATATTCAAGGTCAATTAGATTAAAATATCTTTGCTCTCTTCAACCTGTTCTTTATGTGTGACACATTAGGTTCCTAGCTATGTTGGCAATGGATATAAATTATAATCCTAAATCATACTTAGGATTAGAAAAATCTAAATCCTTTATTTTATCTTTAATTCTATAATTAAACAATTTATATTGATCGATATATAATGATTGACATCTAGCAACACATCAAGATCACTCAAATATTTAATAATGTTAAAGTAGTTTTTGACTAACCTTTCCATGCATGATTTTTAAGTATAATGCAATATTTCAGCACACAAAGTTTCAATTAGACATAGAGAATGAAATTAAAGTCTACTCTATTTTTAGTCCAATTATATTAGTTCTTAGAATTAATGTCTACTCTATTTTGAACTCAGTCATATTAGTTCTCCACCAATTGCTATTGATTTAATTAATGAAATTTGTAATCTATTTTCTTGAATCAATATTAATTAAGAACAATGAAACATTCTCCCTAATTACTTTTGGGACTTAAATCCCATCTTGATCACTCAAATACCTCCATACAGTTTATGTTATATCCAATGACTACCAACTGAGCTATCTTTGATTAAAACAGTTCATAAGTAGTATCAAAAGATATCAATCCTTACACAAGATAACTTTGGAGATCTTAAGTAAAATGATCACTTATACAATCATCACAATGAGAATTTCCATAGACATACAAGTAATGTTCTATATGGATTTCTCATATGGGGTCAGTTTATTAAATTTGTTCTCTAACAAGCACCTACACGTTTGTTTAAGTATCTCCATACTTTAGTATATAAGATTAACTATTTCCTTCATAAAGAAAAAACATATGGTGTAGCACCCCACCCTCTCGAAACATGTACCCGACATCTTGAGTGATGTCTGAGTACATCCCCCGCAAGGGTGGCATGCTAGAACAATCAAACATTCAGAACTTAGTACAATTTTTTTTCCACATTTAACATACAAGTATACGGAAATCAATAATCAATTGGGCCCTTTCTTTTCATAAACCATTTCATTCAAGAGTGTTGCTACACTCATTAATCAAACTTGTTTACAACATTTCCAAATTGGAAAGTTATTTCATACAGAAATATTTACATATAAAATTTGCAAAAATTTCGGAACATACAATTGGAAATAAAAAAGAGAAAACAAATGCAGACGCGAACTAATCCCAACCTCTATCTCTTACTTGCATGCAGTAGGTATACCCCCGTTTGTCTAATGGGGTAGTCTTCAGAACCTGAAAAATAATTGCAAATTTTGGGTGAGTTTTGCAAACTCAGTGAGTGACCATCATCGATGGCTCACCCAGTCACATAACACAAAATTCACATCATTTATCTAATAGCCACACTAGACCACATGCACTTGATCAACCATTTCACATTTTACATTCAACACATTATAATTGTTCATATCAAGCAAATGCAGTGCATATGAGACCCACTTTCTATTTGTTACGTTGTTGTGACTAAGTGCCTAAACTGTCCCGTATCCATTATTGATACCGGGCTCATTAATAATTGTCTCGTATCTGTTGGAGATATCGAGCTAATTAAACATTGAGTATGAGGCTCTGATGCGCATAACTAAGCTTAAAGCTCTTTTCACGTTGGCTACTCTAGTCATAACTGCCTTTATCTTTCATACATTCACGTAATAAAATGCATCAATCAAATTTGATCACTTATTCACCTTCACATATCATCGGACCTTAGTTCAGCATTCAACATTAAAGTTGAGAATCACATTTTCATTCATATGCAAATACACATCCAGCATACATTTATCATCGGACCGTGGTTCGAGATTTAACCATCAAATTATGTACACTTATTTCAATCCAATTCACATATAAGGAGCACTTCAATGTTCTCACATCTATCAAACTCCTTAGACGTATATTGTCCAGAACCAACACATTCACATTGTATAATCATTCAATTCATAACTTAAACAAAACAATAAAAAAAGTGAGACCATCTTGGTCTACTCACAGTACACTCCATATTAGCATTAGCTTCCACGCTGGAAAAGTCTGAATGCTGACGTTTATCCTGCACATCCTATTTATGCAATACATATGTTGTACACACATTAATAATTGCACAATTATAAGCATTTATTTATGCACTATTGTGTATACGGACTATGAACAATGCAAGCTCAATGACAATCCTGGGTACTTTATCAAACTTCATAACTTATACTTATTTTCATTTCATAAATCAATCACTCATCATTTCTTTTCTGGCATTACTGCTCTTATTAATACTTTCTCATTCACTTAAACTTGATACACCTTACTCCTCTTCTTTGAATCACAACCTTAGCCATGTGAATATCTTTATTCCCAAACAACCTCATACCTTTGGTACTTTGATATCAATAATTCATTCCCTAATTTACCAATATATTCACGTCGGTATATATACATATATGCAGTTAAAAGGAAAATAGAGCATATATGTCCCTATCACTTTCGTAATTTCTGTACTCTTCTCTTGTAGTTATTCAATGATCTTTCTACTAAAAAATCATCTCTACACTATCATATCACATAAAAATCCTTAACTACGTAAAAACAACACATCTGAATTTTTATCTAATTTGTACAGTACTCATGAAAATGGACACTATTCCCATAATTATGTTGTATCAGATAAACCATCATATTCATCTCATATTCATACTTCTCGTAAAGATTAACACGATACTTACTTGTTAAAACTCCAAAATCTTCAATTATCACAAGGCCCTAACTTTCATGTAACTCACGTACTTCATCTTACAAATGGTTTGGGTTGGTTTTCTTGAGGCAAAAGAAACAGATGACAAAGTGAGAGTGGTAGAAGATAAGGGTAAGCAAAGTTAAATTTTGGTGGAGTTTTTGATGAAAAACTCTATGTTAAAGAAAAAATGGAGAAAGAAGCTTCGAGAAAGATAAAGACAAGAATAATAACTTGTCTTTCAAAGTTAAGAAAACTTAATTTTAAAACTTGGATACTTGTCCACTTCTTAGCCTCTTATCCAATTTCCCATACTAACTAGTTCTATTTGAACTAGTTTTATTAACTCCCACCTTTTCACTTCAATTACCTCCAATTTTTCCAGACCTTTGGGTCTATTTTTCCATAATCAATTCAACAATGCTAACTAAGTAATTTGATAGTACTTTCTTCTAGAAAAAAGTTCCCTAAATATTTTCCGACTGTTCTTCTTCTATTCTGAAATAGTACATTATATTCAATTTCCATGTGAAATTTTAAAGTCTTAGGGACTGAATTAAAATTTGACTCCTTCAGATAATTTGTATCCCTATTTCTCTAGTTTACTCCAAATTAAAAATAATCTCATTTGGAATCTTATAGATCCAAATATAATCAAAATACCGAAGTATGTTTAGTAAAATAACACCAGTTCATACTATTCCAACAAATTCTCTCACATTCATTCAATCAATCTTTTTCAAATCAATTCAGAGTGCTACCAATTTTTGTGGAGAGACAAAATAATGTGTTAAGAATCTATTGGCTCAAGAATAAAGTCATTTGGAGGTATAAAGAAGAAGTTATAGTTGAAAGAAGCAAGACTGTTCAGTTGGCAACTACTATCGGATACACAGCAGGTCACAACTAACAATTGAAAAGCACAGTGTTTTAATGGGACAATTAAACATTAGTCTTGCAATTAAACTCATAGGCGTGAGAGGGAAAAATCTTAGGCTTGAGTGAGTCATAAGTGTGAGGGTGAGAAGTCACAAGCGTGAGAGATACAGACAAAACTTGGGTGAGAGCATACTAATCAGACCTGTCTCATTTTTTTCACTCAATCTTTCTCAATTCAATTCAGATGGCTATGATTTTTGGTGGCGAGGTAGAGCAATGTGTTATGAGTCTAATGGTTCAAGTCTCATGTCATTTGGAGATCATACAAAGAATATATAGCCAAAAACCCTTCGATGTTCATCAGTTAACAACTCGAATTGCACGATGGCAACTTTCACCTTTGAAACACCAAAGTCGCTATCGTGCATTTGCACGATAGCCTTAAATAGCAAATGCATGATAGCAATTTTTGCCTTTAACCCATGTACGATAGCGACTTTCATCTTTAAATCATCAAAGTCACTATCCAACTTGAAACCTCCACAACTTTTGAACCAGAACTCCAAAACTTTCAAACTTTATATCAATAGAAAGCTGAAAGAAAGATCTACAACTTTCATAAAGACAATTTTTTCAAAATCGTCCTAGATCAATACGGTTTAATCATGGAAGTTCAGATCACAATTTTTCCTCTCTTTTCTCTTTTCTTTGTTTCTTCTCAACCAACTTCTCTAATGTGTCTTCCTTCACTAAATCCGACACTTCAATTTTCATTTCCAACTTTCTACTCCATTTCCATTCAACTCATTCACAACACATTCACAGTACCACTAAATATGAAATTTTACTCTACATCATTGAAAACCAAATATCTGTTATTCATCCTCTTTATGGTCTACATTTCCCTTCCACTGCTGAAATTTTCATCTCCATTATCACTTTCATTTCATCTCAACTTTTCTGTACATTATTTTTTTTCCAACATTCACTTTAAACAGTCTTCTCATCTCTAAACATCATCATACACCTATCCTTTAACTCTAAAATTCATTCTTTTATTCATCTCTAATTTGTCTCTAAATTTCACAATCATTCTCTAAAAAATTACTGAAGTCGACTTCCAACCATACATCAATTTACTTGCCAATTTGGCATTTTTCCTATTACAATAATATCCTACATTTTCGGACATTATTCCAATAATTCACCAAAATTCAAATTAACAATTACACTTACCAATTAAATTTCCTATATAATAGATTCATAATTCTTAACAATATCACATTACAATTCAATTATACCCGGAATGTCAATGAGTGCATGTATAGTCATTTTAAATGTGTGCAGAATATCCAAAATTTTCGTGCATGTATGCTAACAATATGTATGAGTATGAAAAATGCATTTTTCTTAATCTCTCATTGATTTCACATGTACCTTACTTTTGGATTCTAACTCTTAATATGGGGGCGGGATGTTATATATGGTATGCTAGTCTTTCTATGTTCTATTAATTTCCATTCTTAATAGAATAATGACTACAAACAAATTAGGGATAATACATAAATGCAATATGAATGCATAATTATAATCTCATCATTATTTCATTTGCAATGTATAAATATCATATAAACTTTGTAATATACATCTAAATTTGTATAAGATAAAGAATGGCTTTAAACTATTTTATTACTAAACATTAACCAACAGATTGGTTATAGGGCATAAACCAATAATCTTTTTTTTGGTAAATCAGTAAATTAAACAAATAAGAGTTATGTATAAATCAAGAGATTGCCTATGATGCAAATCTCTTTCCTATACCAAAAGGAATAACCTTACCTAAGGATATGAGGAACCTTATAAAAATTGTTCCTTATGATCACATCAAACGACAACTGCAAGTCTATACATATCTACCAACCAAGATGACCTTATAGAAAATTCACATCTTACCATAACACAACCATTTATAGACTAAAATTATAAAGCAATAAAGTAAAATAATCAAGCATTCCTCTACAAAGCCAGTACTTTGGGTCAACACATCATAAGTTGAAGAATCTTAACTGTGTTATTCTAATTTGCTAAACAATGTGGGATCTTCTTTGTTTAGGTGATGAGGAATGGCCCTTGCCCGTTGCTTCTTGCATCCATCTTATCCTTGAGACCTCTGTTGAATGTTTGCACAACTCTCACCCAACCTTCCTTGGTAAAACTCGTAAGGGTCCTTCTGGATTTTTAAAAAACCAAACAGAGGAGTAGGGGATCTCCTACTGTTAAGAAGTGGAATTAGAATAACCTTTATTTTAATCCTTTCTTTTACTGCGAGGGAGGGTCCATTGCCGAAGGAGTTCCCCCTGCTACTTGCAACACGATGCTTCTAAGACTATTGCTTTAAGGCTTTTTAGAGATTGAAGCGTTCCATGAATCTGATGTCTCCATTTCTGTAGATACCGAAGAGGGATAGATTTCCCTCCAATTTTTTGAACCTAAAATCAAACCTGCAAACATTACATTAGAAAAAATAAAACACTCCAACAATTACCTTCTCTCGGTGTTTAAGCTGAGTTATTCCATAACTTGAAAGATCACTTTAGTGTTGATGCTCCCAACTTCCAAAACTTTATCTTTGAAGGTTCGATGGTTTCTTTCAGTCCAAAGGTTATACAAAATAATAGAAAGGAGGATGATAAAAATATTGAGATCACTGTTTCTAAAATTTGTTGGCTAGTTGAACCAATTTAGAATGGATTGAAGGTTTGTCAGGTTAGGAAGGTAGATTTGAAAGTGGTTAAGATAGTGTAACCAAACTGTTTTAGAGTAAGAACATTAAAAGAACAAGTGATCAATAATCTCGTTATCCAAGGCACACAAAGAGTAGTGATTTGGGATGTGAAAGTAAAGGAGTTTATCCCTTGTTTGTAGCTTATTAAGAAAGGCTAACCATAGTATGAAGGAATACCTAGGGCTATTTCTTTTATGCCAAACCAGTTTATGCCAAGGAACACGCTGATTTAGAGGTATCATGGAATTATAAGTAAAAGCATTTGTATAAGTTTTTGATAAGCTTACTAGCCATTCCAATTTATCAAGTCATGAACAATTCGGTTGATACAGTAGAGGCTTTGTAGTATGTATGGTCTTGATTATTGCCTCTTGCCAGCACTACACATTATTTCTGATTATACATCGGACACTCTTGCTATCATAGGTAGCTCCGACCCATTGATCACTCTGGGGGTTGAGAGATCCTTCAAGATCCCTCTAGGATGCCAAAGATCCTGCCATAAGAAAGTAGAATTCCCATTTCCTATCATAAATCTAAATTGGTTCCCAATTAGATCCCTAACATATAAAAGCTTTCTCTAACTCCATGAACTATAGTTAGTAGTTGGGCACTTCAGAAATTTTTCCTTCTAAGAATTATAGTGTGCACCCACTTAACCCACATAGCTTCACTATCATTAAACAGAACCCAGATTCTTTTTCCTATCAGCACATTATTCTAAGTAGACAAATGCTTAATACTTAAACCACCCTCTTTTTTAGGTCTACATAGATCATTCCATTTAACCTTTGCATGAGCTTTTGACACCACCTTTTCGGACCACAAGAAATTCCTAAGTTTTGCCTCTGTTTCTTTAATAATGGAAGAAGGGAGAATGAAATGACTAGACCAATACACCTGAAAAGTAGAGAGAACAGAAATAACTAATTGAAGTTTACCAGCATAGGAGAATGTTTTATGGGTCCATTTGTTAACTCTGCATCAATTTTATCCAATAAGGTTATACAATCCCTCTTAGACAAATGACCTGTTAAAAGAGGTACCCCCAGGTATCGAATGGGAAGGTGACCTCTTTCAAGACCCGATATTATTTCCATTTGATGGGCCATATAGTCCATATCAGGAGATAAAAAGAACTGAATCTTGGAAAGGTTCATGTCCATGCCAAACAAATTAGAAAAGGTGCGCATGCAATTAAGTAAAGTTTAGACCAACACCAAATCAACATGACAAAACAACGAAAGATCATCAGCAAACAAGAGATGGGTGAGTTTAACCGCTTTACACCTCCAGTGGTATTTAAAGGATGTACTACCAGCTATAGAAGCATTCAGGCTCCTTGAGAGCACCTCCATACAGATAATAAAGAGAAATGGAGATAAAGGATCCCCTTGTCTTAAGCATGACTTTCCTCGAAAAAATTTTGAGGGGGACCCATTAATCAATATAGAATAAGAAGGTGAGGCTATACCCTCTTCAATCCACTTAATGAACTTAAGAAAACCTACTACTAGCACATTCAGGAGGAAATCCCATTGAATTGAGTCATAGGCTTTTTCTAAATCCATTTTAAAAGCACATCTCCTATGATTATTAGAAAGGTGGTAAATCTTGAAAATCTCTTGAGCCAACAAGATATTATCCCATATTCGGCGATTCTTAATGAATGCACTTTGGTTTGGGATGATAATGTAAGGGAGTAACTCTCTAAGCCTATTTGCAAAGATTTTTGCAATCACCTTATAAATCATGTTATAGCAAGAGATTGGCCTATAATCAACCAATGTGGAAGGATGATCTTTCTTAGGAACAAGAGAAATAAAAGTAGAGTTAAGCTCTTTGAGTAGTCTTCCATGTTGGAAAAAGTCTTGGATGGCCTTAGTAACTTCCTCCCCAATAATATGCCAAGTATGCTTAAAGAAAAAATCATTAAACCCATCCGACCCAAGGGCCTTATTCGTGTTAAAACAGTTGAAAACATCCATAATCTCTTAAGCTGAGACTTCAACAATGAGGTTGTTTTTAAGATTATTAGGAATCGTATAAGGGAAATATCTTTTTCACATACTCTTTAGAGGGGAGAAGGTCTTTCTTGTTCCTAATAATGCTCTAAAAAAACCTAGGAAATGTTTTTGAATCTCTTCAAAAACAACAATCCTATGGCCATTTCCCACTATTAATGAATGAATTTTGTATCTGTTCCTATTTGAAAAGATAGAATTGTGAAAGAATTTAGTGTTCCTATCCCCCTCTCTGAGCTATTTAATATGGGAAGATTATTTATAGAACGACTCTTGATCATCTAAAGCTCTAATCAAGTTATTAATGGCTTCAGTTTCCTTGGCAACCAGTTGAGGCCTATTAGGCAAAAGTCTCATTTAATCTTAGATATTATTAAGAACCGCTTGAAAAGTATCAACTCTAACATTCACATCCCCTACCTGAATAGAGTTAAGTAATTTGAATGCATTTTTAACCACTTTAAGCTTGGACACCACATAGAACATAGAAGTCCCTTAGACAGGAGAAGTTTAAGCATCTTCTACTATTTGAAGGAAATTAGGCTGCGAGACTAGGAAGCTGGAAAACCTAAATGGTGAAGATCTCTTTTTGCATGTTTGCTAAAGACCTAATCACTACTAGAGAGTGATCTGAAATGTTAGGATTATGAATTACACCATAAGATCTAGGAAACTAAGAACTCCAGGCTGAATTGATAAGGGCTCTATGTAACTTTCTAGCTATGAAGAGGTCACCAAATTGCTCGCTGTTCCACATAAAACTAGGACCGCTAAAATTTAAATCATACAATGCACGATCCTTAACACACTTCCTAAAGTCACTCATTCCATTAATAGTCGAGGAACTTATAGGCTCTGCCTCATGAGAAAACAGTATAGCATTAAAGTTCCCCGCAATAATCCAAGGTTGATTACCAACAATAAGTTTGATATTAGAAAGAGCAGACCAGAGATTCTTCCTATGACTATAATTGTTCGACCCATACATACATGGCACAAAAAAGGCTGAAGTACTATTCATAGGAGTTACCTCCAAATGAATAAGTTGATCATTAGTAATTTGTGGAGAACAAAAGAAACATTCCAGATTCCAAGTTATCACTAACCTAGCATTTGAAGCTTGATCTAAATTACTATAACAATGCCATCTAGGAAACAAATAAGAGCACATATTATTAAAAAAGGAAAGCGACTTAATCCTAGATTCAATCAAGCAAACAAAAGACACCGACAACCTCTTAAGATAAGCATTCAAGCTAATTGTTTTTTTTAGTTGTTAAAAACCCTAGCATTCCAAAAAACTTAAGCCATATCACAAAACAAAACTAAAGACCTACTACTTTTGTTTCCTCCTAGATTTCCTACTCTTCCTCATAGTAAAATACCCCTCTGCCCCTTTCAGAAGACCCAGACTCTGAGAATCAATAATTGGAACCAATTCAGATTTAGGAAAAGAAAGGTGATTACCTGCTTGACTCACAGCAAGGAGGTGAGTATCCTCAAGGTATCCATTTGAATCATCTTGCTTCTGTTGAGCCTTTCTTTGTTCAATTAGGATTCCAAAAGGTTTGCTCTCATTAGCACTTTGTATTGCCATCTCAAGAGCTTGGTCATTATGTTTAATTCCTTTACCCTTACTTTATTTAGTTAGAATTTCAGAATCTCTACTCTCCTTATGATTTTGTTGTGTCATCTCAGAGACTTGTTCCTGTTCAATCCTCATTTAATGGTTTATACTATTTGGTATAGATTCCTTCACCTTATCCAACTCTTGTTGTAACCCAGTCTCAAACAGGCGCCCTGTAGGTGTCCATTCCTTCTTCTATAAATGATGCTCAGGCTTCCATTCGTACTCAATCTTTATTTCCTTAAAGGTTACTTTCCCTTTTTCATTATAAGTGACCAACTGGAAAGATGAAGGCCAACTCCTCTGTAGATCTAACTCCACACACATTCTGGCATACACAATACTAGACATCCTAGCTGTCTGAGTATCCATAAGAAGCAGGTGTCCCATTGAACTAGCTATTCTGCCCAAACCCTCATTATTCTAGTATTCAAAAAGGTATGTTATGGAACCTAGTCCACACCGAGGCATACCTAACCTCTTCCTATTCCCCCGCACTAAAGCACCATTTTCATAAGAATAAGGGTTTTCCTTATATATGCCAAGGGCCTTTCTCTATAGCCAAATTCATACCAATCTTTGAATCAAACTTAAACAAGAAATTGTTCAAACTAGTAATTAAGGTTTCAGTTAGTCCAAAAGCTAACCAGGATTTAGATAGGGCTCTCTGAACCACAGGATATGCAGGGCACTTGCCAATGAAGAATCCTATCAGAGCATGTCAGAACTAAGCTGCTCCTTTCTTTGCTAACTCTGGTGGAGGAATGACAAAGATCTAATCATCCTTAATCTTAGGGGGGAAGTAGGTCAAAGCCTTAGCATTCGAGGAGTACTCCACTAATTCAGAGACTACTAACTTCCAAGTTCTGGGTTTCTCCAGAGTTTTTATAACATCTGGGTTTGCGGAAGATTCTGGTTCCATAGGATTCGACGACTATTTATGTACAGAAATGCCTACATCTATTGAACATGTCATAACATTTTATTACCTAATTTAGTTCTAAACTAAATAGATAATACATGCTTCAACTAAGCATCACGTCTTTAAATCATTAACTTTGATTCTTTCAAAGTCTTAGTGTTTTATATTTGATATGAAATCTTACCAATTGATCCAATTGGAAATATTGGAGGTAATTCATTGTACTAAAGATAACTATAAAAGAAAAAATATTGTATTATACAATATCTCGTATTGTACTCTCCTCACACAAATCCATTCTCTTGTGGAATTTTGTTATAAAGATATTCACTAGAGAATCTAATTCTTTATAGATAACCACAAGTTTAAAGCTCACCAAAACAATCTCATTGAAGTGATGCAGCGTTCTCATTGCTAAATTTCTACCTAGATTTAAACAATTTGAAATATTCAAAATTTTAATTCATTATTTAATTTAATACATGTGACTGTATCACATAAAGTCATTAGTAATCTAATGAAATATGAATATCATTCTTTTATGAATTGTTATTCTATCCAATACATCACATGTATAAATTGAAGGATTAAATACCATCATCATCCTTTTATTAGAGGTTGATTTGGTTATTCTTTAACTTAACAAGTTTCATTTAAAAGGATACATATATCCTTGTATGTAACTTTATGATTCTCATCATGTTGATCTGACCAATATGGCATAAAGTGATAATCTTAGTTACCCAACTTTGTATTCTTGTCACTTATGTTAAGTATAAGTTTTCTTTGATCCAACATATACAAACTATATACATAAAATTAAATTAACTATTTCTACTCAACAATATATTTCTTATCATACATTAAATATTATAATAATGTTAAATGTGAATTTAGTATCATATACTCATAAACATGAACTAGAAATATATATGATCTTTATCATATTGCGTCTAGGCAACAAAAGTCATGCGATCATTTTTCTTCCAATGACAACTATTATCATACTATATCAAATGCCTTTAATTGTAGTCCAAAATTATTTTTTGTATTAGAGTAAATTGAATGAAACAATTTCACCAAGGTATTATATCTTTTACCTCTACTTATACAATCTCTTGCATCTTGCTATTATAATGTTGACATACATCTTACATGTTTTGGTCAATGTTTATAAGACATCAGTCAACTCAAAATGTCAATAGATTTTATCATCCATATGATTTTGACATACCTTTAAAACTTTAACATCAAATCATCAACTAGGATTAATAACAAAATTGTATAATAGACATATAATTTTTTTTCTATCAAACTTTGAAAACTCTTCTCAAATATGATCATATGTCTAAGATATTTGGTTCATTAACTCCTAGTATCAACTATGCTAAACATGGTAAATTCCACTTAGAAAAAAATATAAAATTAAAAAAGCAAGCAATTCATTATGTACTATGACTACTAAATGAGATTAGGACTTTAATGATGTATTTAGTTATTCTCACTATTTTATTCGAAATAATAACCCTCAAACAATCGAAAAGATTCCGTTAATCTTTTTAGTGGGCTAAGATTTCATTCAAATTTAGTAGAGATGGTAATAGGTCAAGGTGGGTTGAGCCTAATGTAGCCAAGCTCGAACTCGACGCAACTCAGCCCAAATCATTTTTAAATTTAAAATACAAAAATAACATCGTTTTGCTTGTAAGTGTTAGGACTCAAGCTGGGCTCGAGCTCGAGGTGCTTTTTTCCAAAAATGGGCCAAAGGCTTGATTAGTTAGTTTATTGCACAAACTCAAGATCAACTAAATTTTATAAATGGCAATTAAGCCCTGGCCTAGCCTAAGCTGAAATCAACGGGCCAGGCCTTGGTTAAAAAGCCTTTGGCCTATTTTTGGAAAAAAGCAGCTCGAGCTCTAGGCCCAGGCCCAATTACCATTCATAAAATTTAGTTGATCTTGAGTTAGCACAATAAACCAACTAATTAATTACATAGATAATAACTTTATCAATCACATCCCATGTAATTCTTAGATCTGTTAGGTGACAACTCTTGTGAAAACATATCTTATATATTATTCATAACCCTACCTCTAAATTCATGTGATCATGAATTTGTTCATCCAAGTTACGCAAATTTAATTAAAGAGAACCCACTGTCATAAGCTTAAACATATTTGGGTTAAAGTGGTTTCAGGTTTGCTTAACAAGCCTAATAATAAATAGAACTCTAATTTATTTGTATGAAAATGAAAGCCAACAATCATGTTCAAGACATGTATTTAATATTTTTAATGAGAGATTTAATTTTGTGTCTCATCAAACAGAAAATTGCATTTAAAATATCATACATATAAAACATACAATTCAACGTGCATATAGGATAATAGATCAAACATATAAATAAAGTATGCAACTTATGTGCTCATCATCAAATTATATGCTTAAAATATTAAGCTTCGTTTGATTAAAATTATTGATCTTCAAAATCTAAAATAATATTTCTAACTCTTTGAAAAATTAAATTAGATTAAACTCATTGATTCCTTAATGAATTAAATTCCTATTACAAATAGAAAATTAATTTGATTTTAAAACATTTTTTCAAATTCAATTGCATGTTATTTCCAATTATCTTGACTCCTTTAACAAAATTTAATTGTAAACATTTTTCAATAAAATTTGCTTCTTACTTATTATAATTTAGAAAAACTCCTTTTTCAAAATTATATAAATAACATATTCTAATCCCATTAGAAAACTATTTCTAATTTAATTAAAAATTACATTTTGTTAATTAGAAAACTATTTTCTAATATTAAAAGGAAATTACTTTCAAAATTAAATAAAATTTTTTATTTAATTAAGAAAGTCATTTTTATTTTTTATTTAGAGATTTATTTCTTAGTTTATTAGAAAACCTTTTCTTAATAAATTAGAAAACTAAATTTCAAAATAATTAAAAAGAACAATTTTCTCAATTAATAATGAAAACATTTTTCAAATTTTAATCATGAAAAATATCTTTTCTACTAAATCAGGAAATTTATTGTTCATAAATAAATAAACAATTTCTACATAAATATAATAATGATTCTCTAGATAAATAAAATCATAAATTTAATTTATCTCAATCAAATTGAAAGAAATAAATTTAACTAAGAAACACTTTTTTTGATTACCTTCGAAAACAAATTTCTTAATTTTAAAAAATCTAATTAATTAATTTTAATCTAATTGAAGCAAATTAATTTTAATGTTAGAAACTTTTCTAAAATTAAATTAGGAGTCAATAAATTATTATTAAGAAAAATTACTTTGATTTTATAATTGAATTTTGATTTTAAGACAATTTTAAAATTTTTGTTTATTAATATATCTTGAAATACTATATTCCAAATTAAAGATAACTTTGTTTTTAGGATTACTTTAATCTAATAGACAAACATGCCTTATTCTAATCGTAGAGCAAGTTTTATTTTTATTTCCAAACAACTCTTGTCTTTGGTCAAATTTTCAACCAAAAAAAAAAAAACTCTTGTCTTTGGTCAAGAGCATCTTATTCCAACCGTAAAAGAGTCTTATCCTCATTATCAAACACAGTCCTAGAATTAGCTTATTTCAGACCTTAGAATAATATGTTCTAATTAGCCAAACAGTACCCTTCTTCCAAGAGAAGCCCCCTAGAATCATTAAGATAAAACCCTAGCTGTCAACATGCTGTAACCTCCGCCACCCTTGGCAGCCGACACCGCTAGCATCCTCTTCTACTATCCAGCATCGCACCACAAGATCAGTGATGACATTTTCTAGTGGTCTTCTAACATGGGAGTCACTAGCGTCGCCATGTGATTTTGCGCCACTGCCTTCAGTGGCCTTTCCTCGTGCTGCCACTTTCTTCTCCGACTAGTTGCAACTAGACGTGGCTCCTCCCGTCTCTTTCTATTTTTCGCTCGCCAGCAGCTGCCAGACAAAGTCACAATCGCCAGACCCATCATATGGAGCCTCATCCACATCACAGGCAACACCATCGTGTATCTACAACGCCGACGAGACTTGTTTTTCCAGTTGTCACCTGCATCATCGGAAGTTTTTCCAGCTACCCACTAACGCATCACATTACTTCCTCTCCTCGCTGTCCAGCCATTAACAGTAAAAAGAAAACACCAGAACATAACCACACCTTTACTGCCTTTCCTACGAGTATTTTGCTATTTATGGGTTTCCAAAACCCAAAAGCTTATTTTTCATAAATCTAATCCTTAGCAACAAGGTTTCCATATTATGGGTTTCAGATCACACTACAATAAATATATACAATTTGTGACGTTTTTTTTTTGGACACAAAGAAGAGACTCTCGAGCTTATGAACCGCGAGTATACTAGTAAGTTCTTGTTGAATTTCATATAGTCATGGACTATGTTGTGTTAACTGGTGAATTAAGCTTGAAAAGTAGGATCCTTGTAGCTTTTTGATGTTAAGTTGTACTAAATTCTGCGTTTTTTTTTCATTTTATGAATAGATAAGCGTGAGCTTAGAGTAATTTGTATATTGACTGCTCCTTTTTATTTTTTTCGGGAAAATCAGGTGATATTATAAAGAAATTGAAGGAAAATGGGAATGAGTATACATGGGGAAATGCTAAGGTGAAGTTGGCTGAATCTTATGGCTTTTGCTGGGGAGTAGAGAGAGCTGTTCAAATTGCTTATAAGGCTAGGAAACAGTTCCCAAACAAGAAGATTTGGATTACTAATGAGATCATTCACGACCCCACTGTTAACAAGGTCTGTGTGTTTACAATCCAATCCTGTTCATTTATAGTTGAAGGTGAAATCATGATTAGCTTTTGTTTCTTTCCGGTTATGATGATTTTGTTGTAACAAATAATGAGCAAAGTCCCAGTGAACCTCGTGATATGCTTGTATTCTTTATCCGAAGACAATTCACTGCATCTTGGCCTGTTTTGACACTTTCAATTGTATTTTTGGCATTGATCACAGCGTTTAGAGGAGATGAAAGTTGAAAACATCCCTGTTGATGGAGCAAAGAAGCATTTTGAGGTCGTAAACCAGGGTGAT
>JANKOE010000009.1:29952899-29968720 GCA_026284465.1 Erythroxylum citrifolium | reverse complement strand
GTGCTTTATTTTATGAATTATATATGTAATTTTCATACTTATTTAATGAATTATTATTTTATATTTTCAGTGGGCCTTAAGGAATTTTTTTAAAATTATTATCTTATGCATTTAGCGAGGTTATTATTTTATCCCATTGGCCCAAGTCGGGACCGAAGAAAATTATTATTTAATCGAGATTATTAATTTATCGAATATTCATTTATCTAGGTTTTATTGTATTAACAAAAAATTTAATATTGGAAAATTTTCCTAAAAATTAAAAGTTAGGGTACTTTAATGTTATTTTTTAAAATTTAGGTCAATATTACAAAATTAAGTAAAATTTAAATTTTTTATATTAACCCTTGCATGTAAGTAAACCTTTTTTTCTAATCAAAATCAACAACATTTTATGGTAAAAGGGGAATAAAATATTCTTTTTACCTACAAAATCATTGCTATGATGTTGCTAAAATTCTCCCTTATTAGATTACGATCATATTCAGCAGATTTAATTAACATAACAAGATTTGTAGAATAAGGTCGAAGATCCTCCTACACAGAATATTTAAAGAAAAGGACGACTCATCCTTACGGAGAAGCTATTTTTCTTTTGGTCCAAACATGCACATCTCTAGGGTTTTAAACTATCAGATAACATATATATGTTCCAACAAGATCAATTTATGTTATCGCAGGGCCTTCTGTAGAATCTTAGGAACGATATGAAAGATTGACGAGCCTTGTCAGTCTTGCAGCTCTTTTTGAAAGACATGGCTGGTGACTGGAGGAAAGAATGCCATGGAGTCCACGATGGCTAATTTTAACTGGCTCACTTATGGTCACATGATGCGGCATCGGAGTCGAGGGGAACAAAGTTTTGTTGACAGGCCTTGTGTAACCGTTGATGCTTCGACGTGATGTTGTAGCAATCGAAGATGCGAAAGAGATGGACCTCACATTGAGTGGGGAGATTTGTGTCGAATGGAAAGGAGATTTATTAGGTTCTCAAATATGTTCGGAATGATTATAAATTATAATTTTAATTGATAATTAAAATTACATAAATTAAAACTCCTTTAATTTATCTTTAATTCCCTAGTTAAATAATTTATAATCATAAATCAAGATTGACATCTAGTAATGCATCATAATCACTCAAATATTTAGGAATGTCAAAGTAGTTTTTATTAATCTTTTCGTTCATGATTTTTTCGTATAATTCAATCCTTTCATCATACAATGTTCATATTAGATATAGAGCATGAAATTAATATGTACTTTATTTTAAGTACAATCATATTAGTTTTCTGCCATTAGTAAATGATTCAATTAATGACATTGGTAAACTATTTACAAATTGTTATTCCACCTTGGCCAAGTATTTCTCGAATCAATAAAACAACAGAACATTCTCACTAATTACTTTAGGGTGATGAAATCTATTTTCATCACACAATTACCTCCATATAATTTATGCTACATCCAATAACTATCGATTGAACAACCCATGATTAAATAGGTCATAAGTGAGAATTTTTTTTTTTTGTCAACTGTGAATTACCATTATTGAAATTGAAATTGTTAATAGAATATTACAACAATTTTTACTACAGTATTACTCACTTAGCTGATGTTACAATCATTAAAATAAAAAAGATGAACTTAAGTTCATTAGAAAAGATTTGGAAACTAAATTAAGAATAGAAAATAGATTGCTCAAATCTTGCAATGAAGTTTTGCTGGAAATCATACTTGTAAACGAAATAAAATATCAACATTTCCAATTAATTAAGTGATACTTTTCCTTCCTGGCTTCACCTAAATTATGCAAGGTGGCAAATCAACTGGATCCATCTACGAGACAATCAAATTAAGAAAATTGGTTGTCTTCCTCTCATAAACTAAGCTAAGGTCACAAATTATTCGGATCGTCTTGAAAAAACAATTACTTATTAACTTGCATGATTAGAGTTGTGAAAGACGTAGAATTAAACTATATATTGCTACACATTTAACTAAATAGTGATTCACATGGTCAACCAACTTGCATAGTAATTATTTATTCCATCAGTGCGGTTAAAATAATTAAAAATCTTACCATCAGAGTATTGATTCTTACTCTTACGAATTAGAAGAAACCAAAATTTCAGCTAATAATTATTAGTTCAATGCAACATCTCTTATCAATTGGAACTCGTTATTAACAGGGTTTCAGTCAAACACATGAAGTACATTCCCAGAATACCTCGTTCACATTAGACTGCGAATTGCTAATGGATGCTGCTCTAGATGTTTACAAGTCTCTCACTCGATCTTGACACTAAGTAGTGGACTAGCATTGTGCCATGAGTAGTGGGCTTGCGGAGAAGCGATGATGGTAGTGTTATTATGAACAGTGTTGCAGGCTGAGGAAGATAAGAGATAGGCCAAGGTGGCAACAAGAGTGAGGATGGCGGTGGGGAGGAAGGAGAAATTGTCAAAGATGGTAGATGGTGAAGGTGTATGCCCCCCTCTACGACATAGCTTCTACATGGTACCGTTAAGCTTGCTAATAGTCTGTGATGAAACGTTATTCAACAGCGAGAATGTGGACTTTGAGACGGTTAAATGAGAGAGAGAGAATGAGTCGGGGGTTGATCTGTTCTCTATTTGTTATTGTAAATTCCGATAGAATGCAGTAAATTCCCAAATTTCTTATTTGGCCGCATAGAGAAAAATTAAATGCACAAATGTGAACTTAACACCTGAGATTTTATAACTCAGTTCGACACACCTTGCTTACGTCTACGAAACCCTCATCCAGCTTAATTACTTTCACCTATGATATAATAATAGTTTTGCTCAATGCTTTATTGAGCCAACTCACTCAACTCTTAACACTATCCCTCGTCCTTACAACTCTTGAAAGTAAATCACTCTCAATAACATGACCACCTCGTATTAACCTCAACAAAAGATTTTCTCAATAGTATTTGATAATAAATGTTGAAAATAAAATAACTCAAGTGATTGAAATAACAACGAACATAAGCAAAGATACTTGTGAAAGAAAACAACTTCCTTAACATTGTAGTTTCGTCAATGAAAGAATGGAAAGTTGTCTTCCAATAACTCTACTGTGAACATTTGATATTGTTACTAAAACATCCCACGCACAGTAGTCATAAAAATCAACAAACGAAAAAATGTTTCGTTACTAAAATTTCATAAACAAAAGAGCTGCAATCTTATAAAAATTTCTGGACGTATTTCGGCCAAGAAACACACCAAGATAGCCCAAAAAAATCATGCAACAGATAGAAAATGTAGACACATCTGCATATTGTTGCTCTCAAAGAACTAATTAAGTAGCAGTCCAAAAATCCAACAAAATCAACAATCACTCATCCCTCTGTTGTCGTGCAAAGATGGAGACTACGTAATTGTTAAAATCATCGCAATCGACAACACAATGTAGTCCTCAAGACTTATTCGGTAGTAGTAGAAAAACGCAGCTGCAGAGAATATTCATCAACACAGAAAAACAGCCCACACAAATGTGTAATCCTTAACAGAAAAACCTGAAATAGTCATCTGCAAAACTCCCAAAGAACACCCTCAAATTTTGATGAATGATAAAAGAATACCCTGCCACAAAAAATCGTGTAATCAACCAAAGCACTTCACACAATAACAGATCAACCAGCCAAGTTTCGTGAAAAGCAAGATAAAAATCACAGCTGCTAAATTACCACCTAATCATCGACATAACCAGAAAAAACACAACACTCCAACACTTCAGCCAGGTGACGTAATTCACTAGAAAAGGTTGCAACAGATACGCAATCCTTAACCTAAAAAATCAGCAACAAATTAGATGATATCTTGATTCAATTCCTTGCGGAATATTGTCAATAATCACCATAAAAACCCAACTGTCAAACACAACACTACTTGTCATTTTTCAATGCCAAAAACAACATAGTTGCGGCCCCAAAACTTACATGAATACCTTAACGAGCATATTCAATTGTCAATCAAACCTCCAATAAATTTTGATTCCATGATAACTATTATCTAAAAATAGATTATGTAATCCAAATGTTTGGCTACAAAACCAAAAAAAAAGAGAAAGAGTTTCAGCCGTGAGAAAAAAAGAAAAGTATTTTCCAAGTGTTTAGAATTATATATTGTCTATGGAAAATCCAAATGGAATAAAAAGAAGTGGAGTTGTTTGTGTTTAATTTGTAGAATTATATGCCTACATGCAAACATGTACATTAGTTCTATGATATTTTGTACAGCTCTTTGCCTTTACTTTAGCCTTCTCTTATCTTTCTTTTACCTCACCTTTAGTCAAACCCTATTACAACTATTTTAAAGACCTTTTGATTTCTGTATAGTATATGCGCACTTTGATAGTGTTGCCAAGATTGAAAAGCAAGCATATGGTAGAATGTATTTATTGATCGAATTTTGAGAGTTACATATTTAAGCCTAAATAGTGTGAGTGTTGGAGTGTATATCAATGAGAGGACTTATTATTTCGATATGGCATAGATTTCCTCTAACTCTATTATGCTAAATGAGTTCGACTGTTACATTTACACTAAGTTCATTGATTTTATGTGTTGATCGTGGTAAACCGAATTCTAGTTATCATGCTTGAATGAATTGATATGGTTGGGGATCTGATTTGAATGTTGCATACTTAAGTATTCTTCTTTGCATTGCATGTTTTTGTTTTTCTGCACTTTATTTTTTAGGTTTTCTGTAGTTCTACTTTATGTTCTTTTTCTTACTTGAGGACAAGCACGAGCTAAGTGTGGGGGAATTTGATAAACTCATATTTTCATATATGTTTAGGACTTAATTTAGAGTCATTTACATTCATTTAATGTTCATCTATGGTTGCTTTATCATGTTTTAGCATTATTCGAGGTTCGTTGATGTAAGATACATAAATGAAATAAATAGACTTGAATTGCACTATTTTTTAGTTTCTGGCAGACTTGACCTCTAGTCATTGTGAGATTGTTATCTCAAGATTGGTTTAGCCAAAAATTCTGAAATTTCAGGCTTAAATTCTTAACTCATGGACGGATATTTTGGAGCCAATTGCAGGTTTTTCTGAGCTGAAATTCATGGAAATAAATTCTCAAAATTTGCGTCAGATTTTGGAGCTCCAGAATGACCCGTCAACTATGTTTTGATAATAACTTTTGACTCAGATGGCAAAATCCTGTGATTCAAGTCTCATATTGAAGCTAACTCAAAGACGAAGATACTAATAAAATTTGAGCTCTTAAATCATTACCGTTTAGTTTTTATGCATTGTCGAATTTTACCTTGAAAAATCCTTTCCAACCAACTAAGGATCAACATCAGCCCCCACCTTTTAATTATTTCAGCCCATGTACAACTCACTATCCACTCCAAAAATAGCCCCCACTTCATGCCACTACCTGACACTTGCTACAGTCTCCAACACCAACAAAAGATAGCCTCCAATACGAACAAAGTAGCCTCCATTTTAT
Source organism: Erythroxylum citrifolium (assembly GCA_026284465.1). Lineage (NCBI taxonomy): Eukaryota > Viridiplantae > Streptophyta > Magnoliopsida > Malpighiales > Erythroxylaceae > Erythroxylum > Erythroxylum citrifolium. Next base: position 29,963,219 of record JANKOE010000009.1, on the reverse strand, counting down.
TCACGCTAGCAGCTTTCGTTGAAGCTTAAAAAAGAAGCAGCCTTTTCCAAAGTCCAACACGCATGCTGCTAGCCTTCCTAGCAGCTCTCATTTCATGTAGCAAGCTTCCATGCAACTCCACTGCCGCAGACTCTCTCCATTCACGCAGCCACCAATATAGACTTAAGGTCCAACACTAATTTCAAGGTTCCACTTTCCACACATAAAAGACAAAGCAACCTCCACTTTCCAACTCACTAAGCTGCCTTCCACTAAACCAAGAAGCCTCCAATCATTTTTATCTAGCAACTCTCTCATCCACCAACATCAAACACCTCCACTCACCAAGAAGCCTCATTTTTGTATCTCTCAACTTCCAAGCACCATCCCATATTCATGTACATGCTCTCCAACCTTCACTTCTTCACCACTTCACCAACGCACATAATTCCTCTCCTTGCCACACTTGTCATTTTCTCTTTAGCCTCTTTAGATGCAAGCTTTGATTTTCCTTTCCAATCTTCCACATCTTCAACATAGCCTCCATCCAAGAGCTAAAGATACAAGCCTTGATTTTTCTTCTCCAATCTTCAACACTCCCAAAACAGCTGCAGCCTCCACTAAAGCAAGACAGCCTCACTCACAAAGCAATGTCCACTTTCGAATATAAACTTACACGTAACATTCACCAACGCAGAAGCAACCACGCAAAGCAGTTTGGAGAGCTTTATTCTTTATTTTTAATTGATTCTGTCATGAGTTTATTTAGGTTGTATGTTTGTGGATTGTTTAGCTTGATAATTTGTGGCTAAAACCTTAGTTTCTCTTAGGGATTTGATATTTTTGTTGATGGTTTAATATTAAATTTTGCTAGAATCCATGACTGAATATTCATATGCTTGTTGATTTTTCCTTGGATTTATTTGTTATTCCTTTGGACTATTAGAAAGTGCTTTGTTATAAATTCGTCTTTGGAAAAAGGGAGTTTTTGCTAGAAGATTAAAGAAAATTTCGACTAAGATTTTCTTGTGAGTTGGGAGACCCAAGAAATTTAGGAGGTAAAAATTGAAGGTTTGGGACTTAAGAAACTCTAGGAAGAACTTAAGTAAGGGATTACTAAGTGTAACACCGGACTTTCGAAGCCCTTTTGTGCTGTACTATATTTGGAGATACTACTATATATTGATATATACATATGGTTGTATATGAGTTCAAAGATGTATTTAAGTCATTTAGGTGTATATGTTAATGATTTATAATTTCATATGCCCTTACATGAACTTGGAATTCATCGGTAATGTGGAATCTTGGAGATTTCCGTCATATGAGTTTTTAAGTGGTATCAGAACCGATACCTGAACCGTTGTGCCAATTAGGCTGGACCTTAAAAAAGGCTGGGCCCTAAGGGGGTGGAGAGTGTGAGATCCCATATCGGTTGGAGAGGGGGATGAAGTACGCCTTATAAGGGTACGGATACCTCTCTCTTACAGACGCGTTTTTCATGACCTAATGGACCAGATCCCATCGGAACTCCGAGGTTAAATGTGCTTAGATAAGAGTAGTTCTAGGATGGGTGACCTATTGAGAAGGCCTGTGGAAAAGCAAAACCGTGAGGGCTTGGCTATGCCAAGTCCCAAAGCGGACAATATCTGTAAGCGGGTGACCTGGGATGTTACACTAAGTGATGTCTAGAGTGGATAAATTAATTCATCTTTGGGAAAAAGGGGATTAATTACTCTTAAAATTCACCTACAAGAGTAGAATATTTCAGTTGTGGAGAATAGCTAACTCAATATTAAGGTTGGCAAAAATATCATTCCCTAAGAGAAAGTCATTCCTCTTTGCCATTAAAATTTTTAATTAACAAATTGTTACAATATTTTCTTAATTATAGTTACTGCATAAATTTGTCATATTCATAGTTATTTTGGTCGCATTAAATTGGGTAGTTATTTAGAAATTTATTGAAGTTAATTTTGTTTAAAAAAAAGAAAAAAAATTTACATTAATTTTAATTTTCTAAAATTTCATCCAATCCGATTTTAATTATTGTTAGCTACCATAGAATTTAATTTTCTCATAATCCTTGTGAATACGACTCAGTTCTTACCAATTTATTATTAACTTCGACAACCGTGTACTTGCGGTTCATGAACAGTTATTAAAGTGAAAGAGTTTGAATGGAGATGAAACATTTCCAAGATTGAACAAAACTATAAGTCGAAAAAATGAAATTTGTTTGAATATAAACTCTAAAAATTCAGAAATCGAAGAAGAAGACGAAGAAGATAAAGTTACAAGGTTTTCTCACTTACGGTTTAAGGAAAACCAACTGGCCGACTTTTTTTCTAACATTTATAAGCATGAACCAAATCAAAAACTTGGTCGATTCGTATTCTTTCTGGTTGAATTGGTCGTATGATTTGGTATTTAAATCTTTGGCATTTTTTTGTCAGCAGGAAATCATCCAGAAACGGATTACAAGAATGCTACTGGAGCGATTAATCTTTAGTCGACCCCATCCATTGGGCCTTCTGATAACTTTTATTAAGCTTATTAAGGTGATTATCTTTCCAGATATGTCATGAATCTTTGCTTCCTTTCATGTGTTATCACATTATATTATCAATGTCGCTCTTTTTCCGGCTATCTTCTTAAGTCTCTGCTAATATCGTTTCTTTTTTATTTGACAGAATCCGAGATTTAACTTTTGGAGCCGATAGTTCATAAGATGTGCGTCTCAGCTTGATAAACTATTTGAATTGGTTGCTAGGTTATGTGTCGGCTTAAAATCCATGGACGAGAGGATAGTCTTAGCTTAGGTCAGGTTTCCAAAGCAGAAGCAAATGGATTACAAAGAAGAAAGATAATTAAGTTTAATATTTAAATTTTTAATAAAATAATTAACAGTTAATAATTATTTAAATAAATAGTAGACACGTGATAGTTATGTGATAAGTATAAAAATTTCACAAAACTTACTATAGGGTTATTTTCATAACAAATAAAAAATTTAGATTTTTTTTACAAATTTAGATTTAAAATAATATTACAAATTTAAATTTTTTTCTAATATACCTAAAAAAATGAATGTTGTACTTCTTGCAAATATACCAAATCTCCAAGCACATGCTAATGTTGAATTCAAACTAGAAGACTATTTCTTATAAGAAGATGTAAGACTATAAGTTAATATTTCTTGCAAAGATACGAAATCTCCAAGCACATGCTAATATTGAATTCAAAATCGAAGGCTATTTCTTATAAGAAGACGTAAGACTATGAGTTAACTAAATTAGATATGTTCCGATCCCGCGCTTTAGCGGGATTTATACTAGATGTTGTTATTGTTGTTTCGATATGTATAAACTAATTTAACTTTGTCTAAGAAAATTAATAAGGAACAAATTTTAAAATCACTATATTTTAATTTTTATGAGAATATGGTATTATCTAAAATATTGTTTTCAATGTCAAATAAGTTATAAGGAACATAATCTTATTAAGCAATTAAATTAAAAACCTTCATTTCATCGTTAACATAAGCGTTGGACAAGAAAATTAACTAGAACATATTTTTAATATAATAAATAAAATATTTTAAAATTTGTTGCAAATGAAAATCTTTTTTTAATAGTCAAATAGTTTTAAACATTATTTTATATTAAACAACTAAATTTTATATTTATAAAATTAATAAAATGAAATATTTGATATCATATATTTTTAATAAGGATATTAACAAATAACTGAATATTCATACAAATTTATATAATTAAGAAATCAATTGATTTTTAATTCATTTTATGTTCGATCTTTTCTCCAGTGAGGTACGTGAAAATTAGTTACTTTATTTAGAATTATTGGTTGCAAATTTAAAATTATAGATTAAAAAAATTAAATTCAAATTCGTATCTCTACTTTAAACCAATATATTTTTAACAAATGCAAAATCCATCTTTCTTAATTAATGTTCAGTCTTTGTGGTCCATACCAATTGATATTCCTCATCTTTTCTTTATCAACGTATCAGCTCTTCCCGGGCAATCAAGCACTCCCGGACTGAAGTAAGAAAATTAAACCAATGTTTTAAAAACTGAATCGAGCATCGAACCGGTCAAAAATAAGTTTAAAGTTTAAAGGTTCTTAATCATTACAAAACTAATATATAATAAATATAAAGTAAAAATTATGAGAGTAAATAAAATAGGTTTCAAAATAAAATTATATATTGAAATAAAAATGCACTAATAATGTCTATTAATATATAATAAATAAAAATTTAAATTTAGATTGAATCTAACATAAAATTTAAAATATTAATAAGATAAAATTTATATTTCTATATTATCATTTATTTAAAAATTCGTAAAAGTTGAAATATGATTAAAGAAAGTCATTTGAAAGGATTTTAAATTTATTCTAACTTTTTTTCAACGTCCTTTAAATATAATTCTTTATAATTTAAATATTATTTTTTAGCACATGCTCAAATTATCTTAAACAAAATTACTTATATATAGTAACTAGTAATTCAATTTATTAAACAAATTAATAATTAGTTTTTAACAATAATTATTTAAAATTTTGAAAATATAAATTTTTAGTTAGATTAAACATATTTAGTATTTTTTGAGGATAAAATAGTAATTCATTTTTTTACTAATAATGATTTAAAGCAAAATTTTTAATTAAAATTTAAAGAGATAAACAAAGAATATAAAATTTTAAAAATAATTTATTATTTAGATTGTGTGAGAAACTTGAAAAGAAAAATAACAATAACTTTATTGAAAAGTAAAGATATATGAAAGGAGCTTTAACGCTAATAAAGAATCACAGAAAGAATTATACCTACATGATTCTCGACAAACATTGTATGTGTTATCATTCATAACAAACTTTTTATATGTTATTTATTTTTTTAAAAAAATTTGGTTCTTCACTTTATAAGAGAGCCAATCGATTTTGTTGCTTAATGGGATGGTTTCTTGGTTTATTTTTTCTCACACAAATCGGATAAAAAGTCAGGCTGAGTCAGTCCGATTTTAAAATTATTGATTAAAACTCTATTTAGTGATAAATTTTTATAATTAAATTTTAATATAAATTTTAGGGATAACAAATTTTAAAATGCTTAATTTTTAAAACTTTTTAAATTCAGTTCCAACTTTTATAAAACTATCAATTTAGTAATAACTTGACAAACAAGGTTAACTTAAAAAAAATTATTGATTTCATGATTTGAACTTGTGATCTTATAGTCACAAACGAGCAATTTTACCAATTTCTCTAAGACTGAATATTGTTAAGCATGACAAATACTGAAATGAATTTGCAAACAACGAAGTAGTATGTACAGTGTCCATTTGTCTAGTTTGTTTTTCCTTTCTTTATTTACACGATCCTTAAAATATTGAAAAGTCTGCCTCTTTTTGTTGACTATGCCGATCTGATCAACAATTATTGATAACCTTAGTATACATTGAACCACCATCCTAGCTTACTTAAGTAGTGAGCTTCTGCCTCCTAATCATGTTCACTCAGATTTTTTGTGCAGGCTGGGGATCCTTAGTCTTCAATTTTACTTGTATACGGTTACTAGAAAGTCAAACAATGGTGGCCACGAGCTCTATTTGCCCACGTCTTTGTGGTCTACACCAATTGATATTCCTCCTCTTCTTTGGGATCACCGTATCGGCTCTTCCAACTTTCGAGCCAATCAAGCACTCCCATGTTGAACTAGGACGATTAAAACTCCATGTAGCATAGATTGGAACCGGTAATTGAGAACTATCTATGACAACTTTGTCAGTTGTTTCTTCGTCTAATTTTTCCTTTAACGAATACTAGCAAGTGTTTACTGCGCAAATGTGCAGTGAGATTTGCAAACATTAATGCACAGCTGAACTAGAATGTGCTAAATAAAAATTGCTTGGATAAAATCAACGGGTTGTTTCTTATATATATATTTGTAGTATATTGTACAATTGTTTTTGGATCACATGGAATGGTTAAAAAAGCAAAGGAAAGATACGAAAAAAGCAAATAATAGGTATAAGTTTCTAGTTTACCTTACGAGGTAACAACTTTAATTAATCATTAGTAAAAGTTATATGGTTAGCTTGTTTTAGATATGGTGAAAAGTTTACGATAATCTGGGGTTTATTTCACAATCATCAACAGGAACATCTGAGGTTGGTGTCAGTTCTGGTTCAATTTCTTCGAATTTTTTGTCAAGGCACTGTCTAACTCTAGAAGAAGAAACAAGATTGTTTTATGAAAATATAAAAAACCAAAGTATATGAGTAGAGGTTAGTTTGGGGTAGAAGGAAAAAAAATAAAAAAACGAAGTATGGGAAAAAACATAATAAATACAATAAATAATAGACAATTATTTAATTTGCACACAAGAACTAATAAGAAATAAAAGTGACCATATAGGTGAATTGGTGTACATTAAAATATAGTTATATAAAATGCTCACAAGTAAACATTATGTAGTTTGAAGGGCGAGATAATAATGAATTTTTAAGAAAAGGTATATACATAGCTATTGCGAAGTGTGTTTACAATTCTTGATTATAGTTTTTGATGCAATCATCAGCAACAAAACTAAAAGTTATCAGTAGTTCTAGTTCATTATTATCAAACGATTTATTTGATAGATGAGGGTGAAAAAAAAGGAGAGTTGAAAAAGTTTGATGAATAAAAATATGGAAAAATGTTTTAGTAAATAATGATAAGTACCTGAAATAGTTGTGAGTCTTATTTCATCATTGTTATTATCTACTTTTTCCCTTGAAGTTAAGCCTCCCTCTAATTCAGCATCATCAATCTGGCAGTAATAGATAACAGTGAAGTGTTGTCTTCCGTCCGATGGTTGCATGTGAACATGTTTGATATGAACGAGAATGGTTTTTGTTTTCAATTCAGCGTGGACGTTATCAAGAGGAAGCTCAATACTCTTTTTACCAAAGAGAAAAATGTAGATCATTAGTATTATAATAAAGATGTTAAAAAATAATCAAATGTATGTTTATTTGTAATAATTATAAAAATATAACCTGGTTGTAATACTGCATAGCTTCAACTGCACTAAAGTTCAAGAGATTTTCGGCTAGTTCACCAAAAATGGATGCTGTGACAGTTCCTGTGTTGTCAGTCAAATCAACATCATATCAGCATCTACATTTTGAAACAAAAAGTAAATAAGAAAATGTACAGTTAAATAAATAAAAAATATCAGAAAATTGTATTTAGAATTAATATGAACGATCTTAAATTTAAGTTAACAAGAATGTGTTAAAATCACATAAGGATATGTTTTTAACCTGGGTTCAGCGTGATGTTTCTCCTTGCAAGAATTATATGTAAATGTAACCCCATATGCAGCTATAGTCAAGCGGAAACATTTTTTGCAGCTCATATACCAATATTTTTTAATAATTTGTTAAAAGGAAATACAAACTTTAATCCATACTCTTTAGAAAGATACAACTAGTTGTTCGTTAGGAATATTCAAATTAGATAGATAATAGCCTAAAAAGAAAGTTCATTGTAGAATATAAAATGTATGTACCTTGTCGGTGGACTTCAGGAAAATGATTTTTGAAATTTTTGATTTGATCCAAAAGATACATCAGGATCATATTTGAGGTAAGCATGCTGGATAATAAGGTCTTTTAGCTGCTTATTATTTTGTTGGGCCCTAAAAAAATGGTAATTATAAGCGTAAACACAAAAACATCTAAAAATGTGAACAGAAGTTTGTTTATTGGAAAAGTAAAGATGAGAAATGTGGAAGTACCAATTTTAAAAATCAGCAACTTCTTGTATTGGTGAATCAATGAGAATTGCATAATTAAACCATGTGGGTAATGCAACACCTGAAATTCTTAAATCATAAGCCTAAAAAGAAAATACAAGGATAAATACAAAAATATAATAGTATGACGAAAATGAAAATAGAATTACCATTATAAAAGTGAACTTTTAGCCTACGACACACAAGCACTGGATAAGTATGTAAGGCCTGTACATTTTGTTGGCCTACATTTGTAATAAAAGCGTCCCACATTGATTTTTTTCTGAATAAAATCAACATTAGCGCAAAAAACAGACAAAGGCAGGAAAGGCAAAGAAAACTAACCCAAGCCAACAGGCTTATCCCGTACACCCGGAATCTAATAGCCTTTCCCCCTCAACAATAACAGAAGCCGAACAATCTGAATTTAAAATGGAGACTAAACAAGAAGGACGATCAGTCCAGTGATGTGGGTTTGCATGTAATAAGGCTACCCTGGCTAAAGCATGAGCCGCCTTATTGGCAATCCTACGCGTCCATTGAAAGGACAAGTGAAGGAAATGTCGCTTGAATGATAAACAATCAAGGGTCAAAATTCTAATCTCAGACCGATTTGGCAAAGGAGCTAATATTGATTGGACAACTGCTAAACAATCCGACTCCACAATGACCTTGGCAAGTTGTTCGTCTTTTAGCCAAGAAAGAGCTTCCCTTATAGACATAATTTCGGCAAGAACTGGGTCAAACAGGGCAGAAAAAAAACCTGAAATAGGAGTCACAAACCTACCTCGTGCGTCCCTAAGAACCGCAACAAAGTCTTCCGTCTAAACATCCTATGGAGAAACAACGAACTCGCTGTCTTCTTTCTCCCGAATAGAGAGCCTTTGCAACCATGAATCCATGAAACTAAAACGAAAATCTAAGAGAGACCAACGTAGAAATAATACTTAGACCTCACCTTGCACATGAATGGCAAGACCAACACTTGCACTCGTAGAGAGAGAGAGAGAGGCAAGACCTAAACCTAGCATCCCACATTGATAGTATAATGGTTTGTTGTCTAATATATAAATAAAAAATGTAAAAAGAATCAAACGTTATATGAGTTCACTAGTTGTAGAGAATAATAGGGAACAAAACTTACTATTTGTTGGTAAGAATAAATTTTTTGATAGTCGAAACTTTATCGTATTTGTTGATGTGTCTCACATCCCAAACTTAAATAACGGCAGCCAAAATATCTATCATATGATTAAGATAAGTATAATCAAATGTAATGGAAGAAAAAAAAGTTGTTGAGAGAAACAGATAAAAGATTTGACTGCCTGATTTTTCCTTCTTATTGATAAACTTTATGAGATTTGTAAAGGATGTATACATTTATTTGCTTAGTTGGATGTTGTCGTCATCAGTTACAGGCTCGACAACAGTGTCACATATAAGAATCCATTGAATTTTCAAGTCTTCAAATTGGAACTGAGATGGAATTGGCTTGACAATGGCATTAGAAATTATTTTTTTTATAAGGCTATAATATGGAGCTCATTCTTTAGATATCATTGTTAAATATGTCAGCTTCAATGCTTAATCCCTTTTGAAAAAAATTGAATACAAAAAAAGCTAAATTACTCAAGTGATAGAGAAAAGTAACAAATTCAAAATTTGACACATTGAAATACTAAAATTTTAAACTAAAAATGGAAGCCACATTTCATAGAAAAAGGACATATAAATAGAAAACAATAACTTGAATATTTTATGACTTGAGTAGTACTACAAAGAGATTTATAGAAATTTTGATTTAATAACCAGGTCAATTATTATTTTCTAAAGTTAGTGTAAAAAGGAAAATGTTAAATGAAGAAAGAATAATTGTTATACCTCTATATCGAAAAAGATAAACTTTTATCACTTGGACGACTTGTTAGGTGATGTAGCAATTTGTTGTTTATCTTGGATGGTAACTTTATATGACCACCATTCGGCACCTGGTAAAATATCCTTAATCAATAAACGCTTTTCCATCCTACCAAAAAAAATGGTTAAGAAAATATTAACATCAAAAATTATTTTGTGAATAGAATAATACTAAATGCACTTAAATAGAACAATCAATATACTTTTTACCTATTTTATACGTTATAATTTAGCCAACTGGAAGATTTCATGGAATACAATATTCCTTGTTTTGTGATCATTTTTTGAAGACTCAAAAGTGCCTGGAATAATTAGAACTTTAATCGGCTCAAGAGTTCTAACTCTTGACAAAGCAACTTATAATTGTCCATATGAAAATGCGAGTTGACGAAGATAAATTCCTATATAATCAAACATCTGACCCTGGGACTTATTTACGGTCATTGCGAAACATAGATGGAAAGGGAACCGTGTTCTTACAAAAGGTATTCCATTCTTTTCATTTTTAGAAGACTGTAGAGGAATCTTAGGTATGAAAACTGTTAGAATATATTTGATATATTCTTTGTTTGATTTTGGCATTTTTAATTGGACATATAAAATATGTGATAAGGATG
>JANKOE010000009.1:29887103-29897834 GCA_026284465.1 Erythroxylum citrifolium | reverse complement strand
TCCTTAGGCCCATTTCATTTACTCAAGCCCAACTAACATATCTAACACATTTAATTCAACTAACATATTTAATGTCATACTAACTAACTTCATTTATTACATTAATTCATATCAACTAACTTTACTTAATCTAATCATGCTTATATTTTTAAAAAAAATTCGGGGCTAACAGGGAAAGTAATACAGAAAGCTTTGCGGAACTTTAGGGAGAGTAATAATAAAGGCACGACATTCAATGACGAAATAAAATGGACGAACAGGTTGGATTCCGCAGTTACAACATTGTATGAACAGATATAAGGCGTCAGATTAAATGGACGAGTTGGGATGGACAAATGGACAAATGGACAAGCGGGATGGATTGCGTGATTGGAAACATTCTAACCGTCAGATTAAATGGACGAGCGGGATGGATTGCGTGGTCGCCCATCCAAACTTGTCCTTAGTATATATACTTAATAAGGTGGCAGAAGTTAAAGTGGTCATGGATACAAAATTACGATATCTAGTAATAGAACGAGGGTACAGGAATCATTTTCCTTCAATTGTCAACTTTACGCGACTATACATCAGAAGTCAGTAGTTTGACAATGTGTACCGAGATTGAGAAAGAAGGGGCTTCTATGAGGGAAATGGATAGGTTTGATCAGTAAGACATGGGATAGATTGTACAGAGAATCTAACGGTCCCCTAGCATCAGTGAACGGTTTCTTGTAAACATGATGGGCAGAGAGTAAGGGGGGTTCAACGAAAGTAGGCAAAAAAGTTGCGTGCCGAAGTAGTAGTTTGACAAGTAACCTCCAATATTTTTACCTGCCACAATAGTTTGATCCCGAGTCCGACTTTCAATGTATGTATGTATAGTCATAGTTTGATTCCGAGACCGACTTCCAACGTATGTATGGAAAGTCATACTTATGGTCCCCTCCATTTTTGATATATGTGTTCCTTTCAAAGATTAATAATTGGGAGGAGCTTACAATACTCCTATGTCAGTCAGAATTTCAGAGATTAATATATGAAGAACAGGAGTGGAATGCCGTGCTAAATATCGCAAGTTATCCTCACTAATTCCCATTCAAAGCAAACTTTCCCTTTTCACTACTAAGGCTCAGATACCAACAATGGACAAGGATATGAAAAGGTAAATTATGTGAATATTTCTGTATTTTAATACTTGTGAGTGCACGACAGTCAAAAGATGTGGAAATTTCTATTAGGGTTGTAGTCATCGTCACCGCAACAACATAGCTTGGGGAAAACGAGTGATAAAACGCTACCCAAAAAAAACGAAGACAACAAAATCATATTACTCTCTTTCAAGTAACAAAGCCTTATTTTTATCGAGCTTGGTACTTGGCCAATCTAAACGACTGGAACTGTCCTGTTGTTTTGTGAAGCTGCTGCATTATCGTCTCCCTCGTTCTCACCTGACATCTCCTCTAGAGATTTACCTTTTGATTCGGGCACCAGGAAAGTGAACAATAATCCTAAGAGGTTGACTACACCCAACACAATAAGCGAGTTCTTGACACCAATACCTGCAGGATACCCAGCATCTGCCTTGGCCTTGTCCTTGTTTTGTGCCAAATATAAGAACCCAAATGCTCCTACTATGGCTCCAAGTTTACCGGCTGCAGCAGATATGCCGTGGCAAGTTGACCTGAGCCTTGCAGGGAAGATCTCGGCTGGCACGACAAAGGTGGTAGCATTAGGTCCAAAGTTTGCAAAGAAAAATGTCAAAGAGTATATGATGACAAATCCAATTCTGTTATCCCTGTGAGTCCAGTGATCGTAAGGAATAGCCAATGCAAACATGAAGACTGTCATGAAGAAGAATCCCATCAACTGGATGGCAAATCTTCCCATTGTGTCAATGAAAGCCACTGTGAACCAGTAACCTGGAACAGTACTGCACAGAGCAATAAGTGTTTGCGCCCTTGCAATTCTGTAAACCTCCTCCAGGGCATTCATCGTTTTTGCTGGAGGAATCCACCCAATTGCGCTGAAGATATCCTTTTGGAACAGATTTTGGCTGTAGAATGCTATGTCAAGCAGAAACCACGTGGTAGTAGTCCCAAGCAAGTGGAGTCCATGACGATGAAGAAACTGCTTAGAGAACAAACCAAATGAACCGGATTCACTCTGAGCTAAATGTTCAACCTTTTGGTTTTCTGCCTCAATCTCCACCTGCAAAACTTTTGACATATCAGATGCAGCTTGTTTTGCGTTCCTGGCAACTAGAGCAGTGTAACGAGCAGTTTCTGGCATCTTCATCCTCCAATAGTAGGTAAGTGCCGCAGGAAGTGCCCCAACCATGAGAATGATGCGCCAAACAAAGTCTGCTTGAGGAACAGTTGAGGCAACGGCATTAAACTCATAAGCTGGAGCATCAAACCTGGCCTTAAATGAGGTTGATATGATTATGGCAAATATACCGCCTGCTAAAATTCCAAAGCCCTGCATTGCAAACACTGCAGCTATGAAAGCACCACGAGTCTTCTTATTCGCGTATTCAGACATGATCGTGGCAGATAGTGGGTAGTCACCACCAATGCCAAACCCAAGCCAGAACCGAAAGAAACACAGAGTTGACATAACAGCTTTAGGTTCGGGCCCGAATGAAAGGCCTGAGGCAATTGAGCATATCACCATAAGCATAAGAGTCATACCATACACTCTCTTTCTCCCCATCTTATCACCAAGCCAGCCAAAGAAGAGCTGGCCTGAAAGAGTTCCACAAAACGCCACGCCATTAACAGCTGCAGACACATTTGGAGGCAAAGTGCCTGGCTTTGTTGCTCCATCAACATGGTAGTATATACGCCCAAGCAATTTTGTAACAAGGGATATGCAAAACAGGTCATATGCATCAGTGAAAAAGCCCATTCCAGCAATGATAATTGCTGTGAAGTGGTACCATTGTGTTTTCGCAACATCAAGCGCATTGAGCACCTGTAAGTCCCCGGCCATGGCTTCCTACCTTGATTCGCAAGCCCTTTCAGGAAGCCTCTCTCTGCTTTTTCTCTGCAAATATCAACTGAACAGTTAGACCAAAAACTTTAGTATGACAAGTTTGATAACATTCACTGTAACATTCACTGATTAAACTAATTAAGCCAAGTTGATCCGTCTACCAACTCTTAACCATAAAACCGTAATTTCTTAACTCTTGGCCTCTGAGTCCTTGGTCTCGTTCAAGAAAAGAGAGCTAAAGTCGCCCCTACTCAAGACAGGGCATAGTCTCACAAAGGTTACGTCATAAAGTAATTAAGAACTAGTCGTATTTGGCTGATAAAGAATGGACTAAAAACGCGTGCAATTGGGCAATATCGTCCAAGGATTTGGTTGTTTTTCGTTCACACAACTTTTGAGTGTGAACAGAAATCTAGCCTAAATAATTTCCAAGATGGTAGGTCCAACTGTTCCATCGTCCACTAGACGCTTTTGAAATTTCTAAAGGATGACAATCAGCTTCCCCATCAATGATCCCTTTCTCACACAAATTTTCATGCGACATGAAAACAATTGTTGCAGTAGTCTAATAGAAAGGCAAAATCTCCAGACTACAGGGAAAAAGTAGGGCAAAAGATGAGGGAAAGCCCTAAGAAATCTCCATGTTTCCACACTGGACAAAAGAAGTGACGGGATTTAAGGAATGACCTTGACATTTAGCCATTTGCAGGGCTCGAGATAAGCAAATACAAAGACAGCCTTTGGGGTGTGTCCCGTTAAAAGCTGATAAGGAATGACAGGCTAGAAATTTCCTTGCCATTGTCATTGTGCTGACAGAGAAACTTGCCAATTAAACTGTCCATTGAAGATCTGGAAGAGGACAAAACATGGAAAGAAATTCCACGAGGGGACGAAACAAGGACCCATCTGTGACGACCCAAAACGTTGACTGACAAGTCTAACAAGTGACAACTCACGGACATATATAGCAGATCCATGGGCCGCTTCCTTTAGAGAGTATTTTATTTATTTATTTATGTTTTTATGCGAGTTCATGGGAATCTATGACGCTTGCATCCAAGTTTAATGCACCATCATCAGTGCTAAACCCCGGCCACCTACAACATTTTTATTTTTCAAGTGGGCAGAGGTAACGTTATGTGAGATTCTGGATTTTGATTTACCATATTATACGTATATAACAGACTCTTTATTTTCTGATAACTAAGATAAGAAACTAAGACTCCAAGATCGGACCTTTCGCAGGTATTTGTGGAAAATAAAACGGGAAGAGACAGAGAAACATTTTCTTCCTTTCTTTGACAGAAAGCTAAAAACTTTTGAAGTTGAAAGTTCCAAGAGAAGGGTGGTTCGAATTATCGGCCAATAAGAAGTAAAAGTTGCAGTTTTTAGAAGATTCGGAACTGAAAACCAGAACCCATTTTTTGCTTCAATGATAGAAAGAGATCACGAGGGATACAAATTTCTGTTGAAAAGATAATTGCCATATATTTCTCCATCAATATGATGCAACAAGGAAGAGAGTTTAAAATTCCAAAAAGCTACCCAAAAGAGAAAAGAAGAAAGGTGTAGAAACAAAAAGAAAAAGGTAAAGGTAAAGAAAGAAAGAAAGTCCCTTCTCGAGCATATGTGAACAACAGAGGTTACATGCACGGACGTGAACAAGCAAAACCAACAAGATGTCTTAGAAAGAAACCAAAAAACAGGCTCGGTAGACATAGAGTTGAACACCATAAAATAACATAAAGAGTTCTCAATACAGACCTGCTAAGCTCTTCTCTGGACGAACACTCGGTGTGTGTACGCGTTGCCACTTGCCAGTTGCCACAGGGAAATCAATGGGTGCTGTGGAAAAAGGACAAGGAGAACTTTTGGAAGTGAAAAGACAGAGTTGGGCTAAGGCAAGCAAGAGGGAAAATGGGTACCTTGGTTACGATAGAGCAGAGTTGGGTTTGGGTGGGCTATATATAGCATAGGCCTACCAATCAGAAACAGATTCGATGAGTATATTCCCATTGACCATCTTTCCGTTTTCTCACCTTATTCACACTCCAATTCCACGACTGCCCCTTCAGTCCTGTGTTCTTTGGTTGTTTTAATTAGCTTATATTGCTGTCACTTTACTCGTCTCTTCTAGCATACACGGGACGCTAAATTGAAAGTGATTCCTTTCATTATTTCCAAACTTCCCATTTAACAAATTGAATGAATTTTCTTTTGTTAAATAAATTTGAAGATGTATATTTGTCAAGTCTAATAAAGTGAGAAAGGAAATCTTCCAACAATGAAAGAAAATTAAAGGCTTTAAAGCAACTCGAGAGCATCAAGTAAGCATAATCCATATTCTTATGAGTAGGTAAAGTTTGCTGGCTAGTCTTCACATCACTTAGCTTCTCTTTTTTTTTCCCCCCCTTTTTGCCATCTTGACACTAGTTATTGTCTAATAAAAGGGTGGTTTATATAATATAATAGCCATGATGATTTATACAAAAAGATAAAAAGTGTTATAGGAATTGCCAGTTTCTTGGTGAATTCATGCACCAACCTTAAAAATGTCCAAGAGCCTGTGAATTTCCTCAACCCAGAATTTAAATCGTAGAAGCAATTACAGAGGGAGGAATGTGATACTTCTCCAAACAAAAGGTGTACAACTTTTGTATGTAATTAGTTGGCAAATTTAGTAAGAAAAGAAATACGTGGTTGAACTGATTGGGAAGTTGATTAGTTTTGAACGATAATGTAGATGCGACGATGAAGATGAATAAGTTGAGAAAGGAGCAAGCCAAAACCATCAACTAGAAAGGTAGGGCAGCTTTTCTCTTTGCCCCACTCACACACGCAATTCATTGATTAGCTTAGCTTGGTGACTTCGGTCAACTTTCATTCACATGTCTGCAGTGTGGAGACTTGTAAACCGTTGGTGGCTTGGCTTGTTTACTTTTGTCACAGCAAGAGTCATATGAGCAATGAACTTCATTCACGCGGTATGTACCATTCAGTATAGTCAAGACAGATGGATGAGATGACGTATAAATCCATCTGGATTTGGCTATCACATGTTAGTTAAACGGGTGTCGTAATTCCAGGTTCTTTTTAAATATAATTTATGGAACATTATAATTAAAATATTCGGTGTTATTTAAAATAAATCAGATGTTATTGTGATCGGTGCTCTACTTCTACCTTTCAGAATAGCATTGAACATATAATGTTGGAGAATGAACTTTTAATTAAATAGCTTGGAATAGAAAGCACAACTGTCTACTCGTCATGCTCACGGAACTAAGCAAGGACCAATCTGTTGCCAGATTGAGGTGAACTTCTGGCAAGCTCATATCACTGCTACGTAAATTTGTAATAAATGGTTTTGGACTGACTTAGGTGATGAAAGTAGAATAACGAGCTAAAAATAAAAAAAACTAGTTTATTTTATTTTATTTTAAAAAGAAGAAGAACTTAATGCAAAAAAATTTAAAAAACATTTGAAGTAAAATATGTTGTTATTCTTGTTATGTATTAGTTGGTTGTAAGTCTTAACAAGTAGGACAATTTGTTAAAGACTTTTACCATTTTTATATGTACTGAAAATTCTCTATTTCTTTTAACTAAATTCGTTAAACACCCTCTTTCTTCACATGAGTCATTTAAAAGCAATCTTTATACTAGTTAGAATTAAGGCTACGTATTATTGAATCTATTCAAATCTCACGTATCTGGAAGATTTTTACTTGTTGTAAATATGGCTTTGAATAAATCATTGTTATTTAAATATAATTCTAATGACTGATATTATTCTAATTACTTATTATAAAAATATATGATGAGTTAAACTTGTGCTCATAAATGACAAAAAAGACTAATAAATTTAGATACTCAATGTTTTCAAAATATTTTATACTTGATCTAAAAATTATTAGGATTTACATTTGAAGTGTTAACTTTTAAATTATTTTTTAATATCAAATTAATTTCAATTATCTGCAATTTAAATAAAAAGTGTGTAAGTTAAGTTTCAAGTGATTTATGTATTAGACATAATTTTATTTTTTAATCTAAAACCTCCAATTATTAGATTATAAACCTTTCTATATAAATAGCCTTTAATTTTTATTCTTAATTGATTCGACAATTTAACACATTTTAGTACAGTTAATTTGAAATGACCCATTCCAACGTTTTGTTACTCTCAACTAAATCTTTTTAATGAAATTGAAGAAGTTTCCCTCCACTACCAATGGCCCAGACTTTGCACCATATAATTACATTATCTTGTGCCTCAAGTCAAACTGCTCATTGACTTCAAAAGGTGTGTGCGCAGAAATTGCAGACTCTTCTGTACCCACCAATTATTTGTTATATGTCGTGTCATGGTGCTTTTGTCTTTCGTATAGTTCGTGTATAATGTTTATACTTCTCATTTTGTTGGAGGCTACTTGGCGTCCTTCCTTAACTTCAACCCCGTAATAGATATGTCGAAGTATTTGTCTGCATATGTATGATATGGTTTGTCAACTCTTCTTGGTACTCATTTGATAACTCTAAAAGGAAATAGAAAGTGGGTTCGGTCATTTTGAGTGAAGTGCTCAATTTTCTTTAGTGGAAAGCCTTTGAATTGTTGAGTATGCTTAAGTGCATGCTAAGCCGAACATGGACCGCCAAACATGAGCAATCAAAGAACTTTTTTGTTTTTTTAGCCTAAAACGAAATGATGCTCTTTCACGTGAAACGTGCCACCGTGAAATCAATCTATATATATATATTGACAAGCATAACAGGATTGTTTATGAAATTAGCAATGTAATTACAGTTCAAATGACGTCTAATTAATTATACCCTCTTTCTTTCACAACTCAACATATTGAGCAACTAAAAGAAATCAATCTAATTAATTAAGTAGTACTAGTACTAGGATCAAAACCCAAAATTGAGTTCCTTAAGCACCTCCACCAAGCGTTGGTCAAGCTCTTCACATGTCCTCAAAATGTGCCAGACTCCTTGCTCGACCACACACTTTTAATTTCCTTTTTTTTTTTTAGCAAACTTTTAATTTCCTTTTAACATAATGTTATCTTCATCGATTCCAACTCAATTCAACATGTAAATAAGTCATACGTGTACAAATCAAAAGTTAATCGATGAATCAAATACAAACATTTAATTTAGGATCATATATTTGACTCTCCATGATAATTAATATTGTTTTTATGGAAACGGGATCACCCTTCACTATTACACTTTCCAAAAGTCACCGACGAAAGGACTCAAACTCAAGTGACTCTCCGATCAGCGGTTCTACTACAACTCTGGGGTTTGGATGAGAGAGGCGAGTATTAGCAACATTGAAAATTTTCTTCTCTTCATCTGAGAGCAGCGAGCAAAGGTCGAAGTCCTGGTCCTCTTGTCTTGCAGACTGAAATTCTCATATTTGTTCATTGAGCAAAGACTATTAAAGAGTCCTCTTTTCTTGATTCATTTGAGCAAAGGTTACAACGAGGCCCTCTGATACTCGCGTATTTTGCAGCTTGCATTGGTTCGCAATGCTCGTGTTTTCAACGTTATGACTGACGGGACCAAAAATAAAGTTGTCTCTATTTTATCTTCATCCCTCTCATGGTCCAGGCTTGATCTTAACTGATATAAAACTGAATGGTAGAAATTATGCAGATTGGGAGGCCTCTGTTCTCATTGGTTTAGAGGCTAAAAATAAAGTTGTCCCCATTCTGTCTTCATCCCTGGTCCAGGCTTAATCTTAACCGATATAGAACTGAATGGTTGAAATTATGCAGATTGGGAGGCCTCTATTCTCATTGGTTTGGAGGCTAAAAGCAAAGTTGCCTTTGTTGATGGAATTATTGCTAAACCTAATCTCAACGTTTACATCATAATATAAGTTGAATTTTAATGTTTTGAAGTGTTTAACTTAAATCTCATTATTTACAAAACACTTTAAACAATCTGCAAAGAAGAAAAATCTATGGGAGTTATCATGTTAGTTAAATGTCATGTCATATATGACAACATGTCTTTATTTTTTAAATATGTGCACATCGGTGGGACCTAACAATTATTGATGGCATTCTTAACGAAAGTAAATCCCAAAACTTCAATACTCATCCTTCGCAAAATCCCATTGATACTTACCATTTTAGCCTTCACAAAATTCCTAATTCACAAAATTCACAATCCATAAATCACAAAATCCATAGTTCTTCAAACGATTGTAGAAACAAATCCCCAACTCTCCCATTCCATCCAGTTGTTTGGCAAAATCTTGCACACTCTTTTGCTCGTTCAATCTCAATAGTAGCAAGCCTAATCACAGCAACACGTTCAATTGGCTCCCACCACCTCTATCGGATTTTTGGAAAACAAGATAGGGACAATACATTATAGTAGGTCCATTGTTTTGTCTGAATTTTAGTTTATGTTTATTATATGTTGTAGTCCACTATTCCTTATCGATTTGATGATCCTTTCATCTAGTTTTTTGTTTATGTTTATTGTAAATTGTGCTCCCCTATTTTCGACCTAAGCCCAAAATACTTTTTGAGTTGTTCCATGTATGTTGTTGTCCCCTATTCCAAGATTTAGTTTTGAGGATTTTAGTGAATGTGTAGGTAAAGATAAAAATAACAAAGTTATACAAAATTGGATTTCCTTTGATCATTTAATTAAGAACAAACTAACTAAATATTGAACACTAATTTGCACAATTAATTACGACTATATTACATTCAATAATGTTGCATATTGGATATCTTACATTAATTAAATAAGATTCAAAGTTCCACTTCATAGGGAGAAATCAATTTACTACTCTCTTTAATACTTTTATAGTATTGATCTTCATCTGGTCAAATCATAACAACATTTGCAACTTGATAAATTTTAGAATTGTCATTGTCAAAATTTCTTTCATGTTAGTTACATATACGTATTCTTTACAAGGATAGCAGTTTAAAACGTAATCTTAACATTAGCATAACAAGTTTTAATTTTCTATAGAACAAACTTGTACTACAAAGTTATCCCTTATTCAAGAAAATAACAAAAACTAGAACCTTTACTATAAAAGTTTTAATTTGCTTGCTTATGTATTATTTTCAATGCATTGTGACGTTGGACTCAGTTTGCAAGGGACTATCTGTTTTTATGAAGTATGTCACTTGTACATGGATCTTTAGTTGACAAAATTTGGGATAACTTTATATTTATAATTGTTGATATTTATCCAAAAATGTTACAAAATGCTACAAAAATCTTGCTCCTTTCATTTATAGATGATTGCTACAAGAAGTCCAAATTCCTCGCATTGTATAACCATGTGTTGCAACTTATTAAAAAGGCAATTTTTTGCTCTACTATTGATGCAGAAGTAATAAACCCCCCACTCAGTTATGCCATGAAGACCTAAAAAAGCTAGAATGAAAGGAATAAATGAGCTAATAAGTTGAAATATCCAAACCAATTAGCTCAAAAGGGTTAAGTACAAAAATGTAGGAAATGTGACAATTCTTGCCATAATGCCAAAAAATGTAAGAATGAAGGCTCAACTCAACCTTCTCAACAATCCCCATAGGCATAAAACATTCTTTGATTATCAAACCATGTTTTGATTACTATGTATTGCTTCATATATTTAATGATATTTATGTTGATTTATACCCTACATCCAATCTGTTAGCCCCGAATTTCTTTTATGTTAATTAAGCATGATTAGCTTAATTAAGCATGATTTTAATAATTAATAAGTAT
>JANKOE010000009.1:29613374-29631687 GCA_026284465.1 Erythroxylum citrifolium | reverse complement strand
TAAAGATAAATTAAAAGAAGTTTTAATTTATCTAATTCTAATTATGAATTAGAATTATAATTTATAATCATTGCCAATTTATTAGGAACATATTAGGTCACGCATTAAAAAGAAATTTGTAAAAACAATCAATTTAATTAAGATGGGCTTAATTATAAAGTTTGAGAAACTTTGGGAATCAAATATAAGATATTTGATTTTATTAAAATTAAATTACAATTAAAGAGATTTAATTTTAATAAAAGGCTGTCATGATTTTTCTATTTAAAGGGAAGAGCTTTTTAGAAGCTAGCACATTTTGTCTTTTCATCTCAAAACAATTTGGGAATTGCTTTGTGGATACCATCATAGGCTGAAAAATTGGACAGCTCTTGATTGATCAATAGAAAAAGTTTCAAAGATTTTTCAACAGAAAGTGAATAAGGTACGATTTTTAAATTGATTTATGTTTTATTCAAGTTTAATCAATTATTAGAATCCGCTCGGAATCTGTAAAATTTTTTGTTTTCCGTTACGCACGTGATTCGATCTCAGTTGGATTCCAACAGTGATATTAGAGCCTCCTGTTAATCTTGAATTTGTTGCTTCATTATTGTTGATTTGGTTTTTTATGCTTCGAAAAAGACAAAATATTTTCACGACTCTTCTTGTTTTGTATTTCACAACTGTTCTGATTTTGAGTTTTGCTGAGACTAATCCTCTATGTTTCTTTCTAGAAAGTGATTCCCCGAACATATGAGATTTCTAAAATATTGTTTTCTGAATCCTTGTGTTAATTGTTTATGCACGATCTGGAATTTTATTCTCTAAGCATATACGATGGTTCTGAAAATTGTTTTTGTGAATCTTGCATTTTTCTGCGTGTTTAGGGTTTTTGAAATCTGCGTATTTGAAATCCCTAATTTTTCCCTACCGTCCTAATCTTTCTGGGTGAACACGATGGGAGATTTTGTTCTGGATTGTGAACTCTTTGGTTTATGCCTTATATTGTTCTTCTTGTTTGAGTCTCTGCTTGCGATTTACTTCTTTCTACGTTTACTGCCTTGCATTTGTTGAATACAGATGGGCGATTATCGCCCATATGTGGAAACCACCATCGACACCCATGGTGTTGCTAGGTGATTGTCGCCACTAGAGAAGACGATAAGCGTTTAGGCAACGCCATCAGTCTGTGGTAACTAAGGTAGAGAGACGGTGGCAGGGAGGCGGCAAGGAGTCAACGGTGAGGAGAAACAGAGGACGTGTTTTGAGAACCATCAGTTGGAGACTCGATGGTTGAGGATGAAGCGACGTGATTTGGTGGTAACCGATGTGGGTTGATGTGTTGGTAACGTTACCTAACGGTTGAAGAAACATGGGTTGCTATTTAACACACGAGGGTGGTTCTGAGTAGTTGCATAAAAAATGTGGGAGGGAGACGATGGTGGAGAAGAGACGAACGCTTCTGGGGAGACGATGGGCGCGTGTGGGAGACACGTCCACTATTTCGAGAAGCGTCTACCACAGACGTTGACTGGCGCTTGCACTGCACGCGCCAGTCAAACACTCACTTTGACCGTGGGGTGCGTGCAATGCATGCTCCCTCATCTGGCATGCGCCAGACACCCTCCCAACGCCTTTTATGCGTTTTAAAAATGTTTTTAAAACACTAAATTGTCTTTTAATTAATTTAATAACTCCTAATAAAATTGTAAAGTGTTTTACTAATTTTTGAAAATTGTTTTCAAAGGGATTTTTTATTAGGAAAAATTTTGGAATTTAATTTATTTTTTCAAGAGTTGAATTATTAAATTAAATTTATTATCAAATTAATAATTAGAATCAAGAAAAAGTTTTAAATATTTGAAGTAATCGAAGGGGAAGGTTGCATGCTTCATTTGTGAGGGGCTGCATTATGCTCGAGAATGCTCGAAAAGTAAGAAGGGCGAGGAGCATATGAACTCTATAGTCGCGAAGGGCAAAAGAGGGAGTAATGAAGATGACTCAGGGGAAGGAACCATCAACAACATCACCTATTTGAATGTTATAAGCCTCGTGGAAGAGGACCCATGCAAAAACAAACTTCACGGAAAGAGGAGGTGGTACGTGGGAAAGGTGCCAATGGAAGAGAATGCTTGCTTCAGTCTTTGACAGTTGGCGAAGGAGTCTTCGAGGGAACAGCTCGTGGAGGAGTGCCCACAGATTATTTCAACAAGGGCTTCAAATTTTTCTAGTGGGGGTGGTTTTTTAGACCTCTAAATCCAGATTGCGAGATCGTGCTAGTGTTGGCAAGCCTTGGCCAATGCTTGGCACACAGGTCAGAATGAGGAAGGCGTGTTAATGAGGGAACAAGGCGAAGTCTTGCGAGTTAGTGAATAAAACCTAAGGAACTTACGAAGTAGGCGAGAGATGTGGGAAGTATTGACAAAGATCTCAAGAGTAGGCAAGATTCGATATGCGTGGGCACGGGTAGACGCACACTGGCAGAAATCTTCGACGAGATGTGAGATTCGAATGCGAGGTCACATGGAGTTGGAGAATTAAGTCATGCAAGAGTCAAGGGTGAGCGAGCATGCGTAAAGACACGCGAGACCCCGGGATGAGGCACAAAGGCATGCGAGCGCGAAAGGCACATAAGAACGTGACTTCGGCGAGGTAGGTCGAAGGTATGTAAAATATGCAAGGTTTTATACTAACTCGGATTATGACTTATACTTAGTCATGGAGCGACGAGACTGCACCATAAGTGAACTTGATCATGGAAGATGGACTTGTCTATGGACGTGTATTGATGAACCTATGTGCGGATAGGCCTTGGTGACGTGGAAAACACATCAGCAATGACATGGCAACTGTAGGTGATATGGCACATGATAACATGGCGAGATCAACTTGAGGATCACATTGGAGATTCATTAAATCTAATAGATAAAAACCATGTAGGAGAATCATCTGAAGATAGTGGAGATCTTCAAGGATATGGATGCAATCTTCCAAGTTGGCATGTAATCTTTATTCGATCAGATTCTGATGTAATGTAGCAAATTAGAGGAGTCTTAAGGGAAAAGGGGATATCTTCCCATTGGTCGGTGCGATGTAGTGTAATGTTTAGATGATAGGATCAACTAGGATAATGGAGATCCTTAAAGATCTTGAACTTGCCTTCCAAGCAAGAGGAGCCTATAAATAGCTCATTAGAGTTGAGAGCTATTCATTCAATCATTGAGTCATTCACTCATTGAGAGAAATCACTTAGAGGAAAGAGCATTGAGAGTTGAGAGCTTTTGGGACGATTCTCATTGTAAGGGATTCGAGCAGGGAGTTCTTTGTAAGTGCTTTGAGAACATTTTGTTGAGATTTAATGAAAGATTAGCTTCGGCTATATATCTCTTGTTGCTTTCTTTACTATGTTATACACTTGTGTTATTTTGTGTGTGAGAGAAGCACTTTAAACACTTGTGTTCTTGTGAGTTGTTCGAGGGCTAACGGAATTGTTCAATAACATTCACATGAGAAGGTTGAATCTTGCTTAAGTGGACCGAAGTGGGATTGCCGTGCAAAGGTGGGCGCAACTTGCGGTAAAAGTTTGAGTCCAAAGTAGACCTTTGTGACAATAACAACAACCAAAATGCATAACACAGGAAATAAAACACCACCAACCACAAAAGAGAAAGATAAAATGATGCAGCACTCCAATCCTAGTAGCAAAACTTTGGCATCAGCAGGACAACCCAGAGGAAAACGACAACATAAAGTGAGTCATCAGCAGGACATTTTTTAAAGGCTATATAAAGGCAGGCGTGGAAGAAGAAAAATAAAAAGCAAGCAGACGTGAAGGTTGAGAGCTTTGAGAGGTTTGTCATTCTTCAAAAGTGAGTCAAAGCTAGGAATCGTAGCGAGGAGTGTCGGGAGTGTTTGGAGAACCATAAGCCCACTAGAATCGAGCTGGTTTGTAACTAGTGGAGAAGAAATCACAGTCCTTTTAGGGCTGGTTCAAGGATTATAATTTGAGAAAAATTGAATGAGTTTTTCAGAAACTCTTACTCTTTTTTTAATGATTTTCTAACGCTTAATTTATGACTAATTTTTGAATTCTAGTTTAGTTATGTTGACTTGATTAATTGGGATATTATTTTTGATTTAATTCAATTGATTAGTAAGTGAATTTAACAAATATACAATTGCTAAAATTTTGACGTTAAGTTTTGATTATTAATTACATTTCTTTATGCTTGACATGTTAAGTTGGTTCAATTTCTAAGAGTAAAAAGGAACAAGTAGAAACTAGTTGGTTTTCTACAATTAATTTGTTAAATGTCCTAGATTGTCTTAGATTATCAAAATTGCTTGACTAAATTAAAACTTAAAACTTGTTCACTTGTACATATTAGGTTAGATTAATATTTTATTTCTTTAATCTCTAGTCTTGAATGGAACATAAACCCCCCTCCCAGGTTATTTTTCAAAATGTATATAATTAATTAACTTCATATGTTTTGTTATTATTATTTCTACTTTAGAAGTTTTTTAACTTCGTTCTTTGCTAGAAATTTTGGCCAACCTGTCCAAGTCTTTACTTTTGTCTATATGTGCTTTATTATATATGTTTAATATCGTCTCAACATTGAAAAATAACAAAGTTTAATGTATTATGCATATAAGAATGATGTATTTTATTGGAAATTTTGTACGAAAAACATGATTAATATGCTTGTGACAAATTTGAAAATTTTCTTTTAAAGGTTTATTAGTTTATCGAAATATGTTTTTATTAATTTAATTATGTAAAGTTATGTGCTTTAATATAATTATATGCATAAACACTAAATTTGGATTGTTTTAAAATAATTGTAATAAATAAACTAATTTAGTAAATTAAATTTCCTTGTGAGATCGACTCTTGTTTTCTATATACTACATTGTTTAATAAATTGAAAGTAAATAAGGATTTAATTTTGTACACCTAGTGAAATGTATCGATAACCTTACCAGGAGCAGTAGGTCCCGGAATAAGCAAAGACGATAACATAAAAGGCTTCTTTATACACTTCCATGATGATAAATTGTATGACACTAGAATTACCGGCTATATGTTGTAAGAAGTACTCATATTACTGAAAGTATTAAATCCATATGAGGCTAAATCAAGTTGAACATTATGACAATCTAGTGCAAACTATGGAAACTTTCCATCAAAGTCTTTCCATGCCACTGAGTATGTTGGATGATGCATAATGTTATCATTAATGCATTTCCCTTTATGCGACCTCATATCTATGGATGTTTATGTTAACATAAAAGCCTTTGTAGTCGTGGTTTAATAGGGAGGTATCTTAGGATTTTATACGATATCTTTTTCCCTCTCCCATCATTCATTTGCCACCTTGATGTACCATAAATGGGACACTCTTCAAGATTTTTATTGTCCTTCCAAAATATAGCACAATCATACTTACAAGCATGTATTGATATATATATCCTGATCCAAGGTTCCTTAATAGTTTCTTTGCATCATAGTATGATTTAGGCAATTTGTGTCTAATAAGTAATGCATTATTGAGCAAGTTAATTATCATGTCAAAAGACTTGTTACTCCATTTATTATAGACCTTCAAACGCAACAACTTGACCACAAAAGATAATTGTGAGAAATTTGAGCACCCTAGATATAATTTTTCTTGAGCAAATTTGAATAACATCCCAAAATTACCTTCTATAATACTACCAATTATGTTGGGCAATCTAGTTTCATTCATAGTCTCCATATAATTGCCATAAGCCTCTCTCACCAATCTCGTCATCACCATCATCATTAATATCACAATCTTCTACATCATTATTGTTACTATCATCAACACTTGTATCAACACTTCTACTACAACTTGCTTCCTTACGTTCTCCATGATAAATTCATGGAGTATATAATTTATGTATGCCTTAGATAAGCAAGTGATTACATACCACATCTTTACTTTGAATGTTGACATTTAAGCAACCTATGCATGGATAATGAATACAACGTTTATCACCCATTTGATCTTTTACAAATTGGTTCAACTAACAAGAAAATGAAGAGAGCTTCATTTTTGTGTTAATAACCTAGTAGAAAATGATTCGACGTATTCAGAAGAAGTACACTATTTGGAGACAAATCAGAAAACCTTCCCCAAATGGTGACCCATTTCAATTTGGGTAAACCTTAGGCGACGAACATTATAAATGATTGTACTAGTTACAATTATTATCTATAAATTAATATAAAATTATAAATGATTTTCATATATAACAAATATTAAAAAAATTATTTACGTATAATTTCATTTCAAAGATTTATAAAATAAAACACACACAATTTATTTATATTAAATTTATTTATTAATGTCTTTTAATATATAAGACATGGCAATTATATGTGGTATGAGAAACTGTTTATTATGTGTAAATTCTTTACTATTTTATGGAATTGATATAGTAAAAAGGTTAGGAAAATTGACTTTTAGCCTTTTTGGTGACTTTTGGGGATGTCCTCAGGATTCGTTGCTAAATGTTTCAGAGATAAAAAATTATACAAAAACAATGTCATCCAAGAATTGTATGAGCTTTGTTTTCTCTTCCATCGTCTCCCTGCAATTGTAGTCGAGGTATATACGCTAGAGCTTTTGTTCATGGTTTTTTTTTCTCGTTGAATCTTGGTTGTTAAATTCAATCTTATTGTTTGGTTTTTGAGTGAAAGTTTAAGTTGTTTGACTTTATTTGGATTGTTAATGGTTGAATTAAACATTTGAATGTGTTAATGTTGGTGAAGAAAAGGCAAATACTGAAATTTTGTTGTTAGTTTGAGTTGAATTTTTGAAGCATTTAAGAAGTTAGAGGAAAGTTCTCATACGTGTATAGTGTTTAGTTTTGATAGGGAACGAATTGCCTTTCAAATTAACTTAACTTCATTGCGTATTATTGTAATTGGGAGCTTAGGTATTTATTTAATTAAATTTATATTAGTATTCAAATTTAGTATTACATTTTAAATCATATTCAAATGTTATTCAAAGTTATTAGAAAAAGCTTGCTTATGATTAGAAGGTTGAAGTTCTTTTTGCAAATTAAACATACGTGTAATATCGCTTTTCAAATTAAACATAGTTGTAATGAAAGAAGGTTGGAAGGTGCAAAGTTCTTTTTGCAAAGTTTACATGTCTAATGGAATTTTAATACTTAACTAAAATACGTGTAATGTTGCTTTTCAAATTAAACATAGTTGTAATGAAAGAAGGTTGGAAGGTGTAAAGTTCTTTTTGCAAAGTTTACATGTCTAATGGAATTTTAATACTTAACTAAAAAAGATGTATAGATGAATGTGTAAATAAAGTGTTTATTTACATGACTAATGTAATGTCCGCTCTAATCATTCGTCTTTGTCATCGTGGGTTGATGTAAGTGTGGTTACCCCTTTGGATTTGTTGTGTTTATTACTTCATCTTTGTCTTTGTCTTTTGTTGGCATTGTTGTGCGTATGTTGTTTCGGTGATGTAGTATAATGGTTTTATGTTGTATCGGTGTGTGTTGTGTATTAGTTGAAGGTGGTTGTTTTGTGTAATAAAAATGAAGATGGTGGCTTGTGTAATGTGTCCAGAATGAGTTAACTGACGGTGAATTTGGGTAAGGAAGGTTGTTTGAGTATTGCATATTTGATTTTTGATAAAAGTTCTGTTACTTTTAGTTTACTTTTGTTGAGTGGAGATTGTTGCTATCATATTGTTTTCCTACTTTTAAATCAAATTGAAAATTCATTTGAAAATGTACGTACTAGTAAAAAAACCTAAGACTTAGCTCTAAGGATTTTCTCTATTTTAATCTCTAAAACCTAGTTATAAGCATTATATTTTAACTTTCTAGTATTTGATCTAGGTATATTAATTGCAATATGTTTTGAGACATTCCTTTACAGCCTGTTTAGTTCACTAGCTGAAATAGATAAGGAATGAAATGGTTATTTTAAGGAATAAAATAAATGAGAAATATAATAGAATGAATATTACTTTGTTTGATTTATTGCTAAAGAATTTCTATGCCAATGTTTAGTTTGAAAATGTAAACTTGAAATGATAAAAGAATACTTACAAAAAGACCAAAATATCCATTGTAATCATCACTAACTGCATTATTGTTATTATTATTACAACAACAACAACAACAACAACAACAACTACTATTACTATTACCACTACCACTACTACTACTACTACTATTATTATTATTTAAATTCCTTATTATTATTAATTTATTATTATTAAATTCCTTATTATTAGTAATTTTCTTCTTCTTCTTCATTTTCTTATTAATTATTATTATTAATTAATTTTCTTCTTCTTCTTCTTATTATTATTATTATTATTATTACTTATTATTATTATTATTATTATTATTAATTCCTTATTATTATCAATTTTTTCTTCTTCTCCTTATTAATTATTATTTTTAATTTTCTTCTTCTTCTTCTTCTTCTTTGTCTTATTATTATTATTACTACTTTTAATAATAATAATAAAAATAAAAATAAAAACAAATTCCTTATTATTATCAATTTTTTCTTCTTCTTCTTCTTATTAATTATTATTATTAATTTTCTTCTTCTTCTTCTTCTTCTTCTTCTTCTTCTTCTTATTATTATTATTATTATTATTATCATTACTTTTATTACTTTTATTATTAAATTCCTTATTAGTACCAAATTTTCTTCTTCTTCTTCTTCTTCTTCTTCTTCTTCTTCTTATTATTATTATTATTATTATTATTATTATTACTTTTATTATTAAATTCCTTATTATTATCAATTTTTTCTTCTTCTTAATAATAATAAGTATTAATTTTCTTCTTCTTCTTCTTCTTCTTCTTATTAATATTATTTTATTATTAAATTCCTTAATAATAATAATTAATTTTCTTCTTCTTCTTATTAATTTTATTATTATTAATTATTAATTTTATTTTTATAATTTTATTATTAAATTGTTTATTAATATTAATTTATTATTATTATTATTGTTAGTTTTGTTCTTCTTCTTCTTATTTATTATTATTATTATTGTCATCATCATCATCTTCATCATCAATTTTCTTCTTATTATTATTCTTATTATTTATTATTAAATTCCTTATTATTATTAATTTTCTCCTTCTTCTTCTTCTTATTATTAATTATTAATTATTAATTATTATTATTCTAATTATTAATTTATTATTATTTTTCTTCTTATCATTATTCTTATTAATTTTATTATTAAATTCCTTATGATTATTAATTTCTTCTTCTTCTTCTTCTTCTTCTTCTTCTTATAATAATAATAATAATAATAATAATAATAATAATAATAATAATAATTTATTATTATTATTATTATTACTACTACTACTACTACTATGATTAAATTCCTCATTATTAATTTTCTTCTTATTATTATTATTAAATTTCTTCTTCTTATTATTTTTTCTTATTATATGGAAAAATTAACGTTTTGTAGTAGTTAATTTTTCCTTCATATACTTTGCGGATTTGGTCCAACTCATGTCATCATTGATTATATAGTCGCAGTTATAATATGAAATAACATTAGAACGATATTGAAAATAAACTTAATATAGGGCTTTGCATTACTAATAAAAGTTATTTAGTTGAAAAAAATAAGTTTCAACCCTATTTTAAATAAATAGACAAAATATTTAAACTTCAACATATTCTTTAATATGTGGCAAGAAATCTTCTCAATCACACAAGTCTTCGAGAAGGCACAAGACTGAAAAACACAAGCATTTGTGCAAGATGATAAAAAATTTGCGTAAAGCAGTATCCCTTTCATCATCTATAAGTCCCTCTATCTCACCCAATGCACCATTTAACTGTTCAACTCTTTGTTGAATATACGTTTCAGTCCTAATACTCTTACACAATTTATTTCCAATCTCATTCATGGTATCACCCAACATCCTAGCAGCAACAATAATTGAATATGCATGGTTTGGTTCT
The DNA here is from genome assembly GCA_026284465.1 of Erythroxylum citrifolium. NCBI lineage: Eukaryota > Viridiplantae > Streptophyta > Magnoliopsida > Malpighiales > Erythroxylaceae > Erythroxylum > Erythroxylum citrifolium. The sequence goes on along the minus strand of JANKOE010000009.1, from coordinate 29,621,687 downwards.
CCCTATCATTACTCTTTTTTCTCCCCCTTGTTGAAATATTTTCAGTCTGTTTTTCAAGATTTGACGTTCGAGGTTAGGTAAAGGACTCATCTATGTCATGCAAACCATGCTCAACTTTATATTGATCTTCACCACCTTTATTTATCCCACCTACACCTTCTTGCCTTTCCATTTCTTCAAGAATATCTGCAGCAGTTTGTGCGTCATTTCCAGTTGCATGATCTTCTCCCTAGATCCCAGTCAATCCATTATAGAAAGGAAAGCTCTTCCTTCAAAATTGAGCAGCATCTTTGTGACTCTAACAAGATGAAAAAAAACATCAATAATTTATATAACTTACAAGAAAGTAGTTAAAGAAAATACTTAAAATAAGTTAAAAGTTCCATACTTACACTTAAGTAAGAATCCCATACATGATCTTCAGCAGTGACGATCTTCCTTTCGACATCCGATCCAAATCCACTAGTATCTTTCCTTAGCATATCATATACAATGCTCCACTCTTTCTTTAAAGTCTTAATCCTAGACTCTATGTGAGGTCTAACTTTTAAGTTTGAATTAGGGAGCTTTGTTCCTGTCATTCTTTCTAATTCATTGAGATAGCTAGCTTTAAGTCCAGTATCAGCAATGTACGTTCCCACATTATGCAAATCAACCATGCAGGAAACTAGCACAACATCCTCATCATAGTTTCACTTTCTTTTTGTTCCTTTTGAACTTTGACGATCAATAGTTGACAGGGAATTCCTCGACATACTTATTTACCAAATTAAAGCAATATTGATAAATAAAAAAATCATCATAATAAAGGAAAACTTTCATAAAATTCTTCATTTTATTAACATTAAGCACCAATAGCTTACGAGAACAATATAGTCTACAATAACAACGTACAATATAAACAATAAAGAGTACAACAACTTACATAAACAATAATATAAAACCTCCTAACACTCAAACATAATAGAGCACTTAAAAATGTCAATTATTTTTTGCCTAGATGTTCACCATTCATTGAACATTTCTCGTGCCAGTTCAATTCTGCAATTTGTCCAAGCATTAGTTGGCAATAGTGAAGTAAGCCACTTGTTAATTTACGAATCACGTAAAGTATATAAAATACACAAGAAGGGGGTTGAATTGTGTAATCTTTTTGAAATTATTAATCTTTTGAGATTTCTTGAATATTTTTACAACTATCAGATGAATACCAAGGATACTTTACTAAAGTTGATAAGTATTGGAATCACAAGTAATTTTATCTACTCGTCTAACAACAAGAAATCTAAAGTATAAGGGTTACAGAATAGACTTCAAATCTTGGGCTACGTCCAGTCCTCAGAGTTTGTCTAAGATTTCACTATACTCTTCAACTTTACAAGTATTCTTTCTGCCCTTCCAGAGCCTCTTCAGGTCTCTTTCACAAAGTATTCTTTTTGCTATCTTAGCCTCTCCAGGCCCTAGCCTTTTCATTCTCTCTCTAAGAAAGATATTTTGAGCTTTTCGTTACAGTAGTATTCGCTCTCTTATTTTGCACTTTGAATACAGAATTTTTCTAAGTATTGTACAATCACAATTTTCTCTCTTGTAAAAATGCTATTTTAGTCTTCGATTAGGACTAGTATTTATAGCCAAAGTCTCCAACTGTCTTCTTGAGAAACATCTTTTTTAATCTTCTAGAAACCGTTATTTAGTTGAGTCTTGTAACTAATTCCAACTAACTAATTGTCTGACGTTCTAGAGTATCTTCTTTTTTGTATCGTCTAATATTATCCCTTCATCTGTTGTTTACGCTTCGTCTGTTGTTTGCGCTTCGTCTGTTATTTCCGCTTTGTCTGTTAATTGCGCTTCATCTGTTGTTTGCGCTTCGTCTGTTATTTGCATCTCGTCTGTTATTCACACTTCATCTATGATGATGTACATCTTCTATTGCTGACGTATTGTCTGGAATGACTAAGTGTTACTTACATTTTTCTACACATTTAACAAACTTATCAAAACAGTTCATACATTTCCAAGATTATTATTATTTGAGTGTCACCAAAATTAATAGAAATGGAGTCTTATTGATTTAACAATCTCCCTCTTTTTGATGATAACAAATAATAATAATTTTAGAAAGATAAAATGATATTCAGATGAATAGACGAATAATATTCAGACGAATAACGAGACAAAGACATAAGAAATGCAAATGCATATATGATATACGAAGGTACAAAAGTTTTCTATCTTCTCTTCTTGTTCTCCTTATATTCTTCTATCTTCTTCTCTTCTTCCCCTATTTGTTATTAATCAAAAAATTCAACGAAGACGCTTCATAATTTCAGAAAACATATGTTGTATGTCAGTGTGGATCGTCTTAAGGTCTTGTTCAATAGTAACCCTAGAAATGCTACTTCCTCATGAAGATCATCTTCCGAGTCACTCAGGTCATCAACTTTAGTATGAATTTCCTTAATTTCTTTTGCTAAAGCTTTTTGGATTTCCTTCTGTTTGTGACTAGCTTCCGCCTAATTCATGAAATGCTTCAAGAACTCCGAATTAACTGTAGGATCTTGTTGTAGTTCACTAGTTGGATGGAGGTTTTCAACAACAAATGGTTCTAAAGGTAAAATTTCTAAATATATGATTTTGATTGTGGGAGGTTTGAAGGTTTGTTTTCCTTCTGGGAGATCAAGATCATCAGGTCTAGGTAGTTTAGGAGCTGGTTGCCTAAGAAGGTGTAACACTTCTTTAACTTACGATATGAAACTTAAAGATCTAAAATGCATGATTAAATGCACATAGGTCTCTAAGTTGAAATTGATACCTTCAACCATGATAGTTCTGTACTGTCCTTTTATCACTTTTCCAACTACCTTGAAGTTTGCATCTATTGTGGAAACTCCAAATTGACTTCCTGTTGTTTTTGAAATGTGATGTGAAACATAGGTACCTCCAGGTTGAACTGCATTGCATGCATCATCTATGTTCTGCATAGCTGCTTGAATACGCTCTTCTGAAAGATCATCTTCATTTCCTTCAGGAAACATCTTCTTTTTCCCTTTTTCTTCATTTCACACGAGGTTTGAACATCTTGGTTGTATATCTGGCATAATTTTTATCGATGTTCTGCTTGTAATCGGATAAATTGTATATCAATCCTTTGACATCTTCATTGGATATGGTTCTGACTTTTCATCTCGCAGAATATCATATAGTCTTCTTTCTTTATGATTTAAAAGATGTATTGAATGACCATTGATCAGTATAGGTTCGACTTGTACCTTGACTAACTTTTACGAAGGTTCTCTAATAATAATTGAGCTTCTGCTTCGAACAGGTACTGATTCTTCTATAATCTTCATTCTTAAATCCTTTTTGTTGAGTTGAGAAGGATTGTAAGGTTCCAATTGGTGTTCAACTGTCTTTGCCTTCTGTTGAACATTAGATGAAGAAACCTTTTTCACACTGGGCTTCTGCTTCTTTTTGTTCTTCTGTCGGTTTAGAAGAAAGTTGTTGAGGCTTCTTTTTCTCAAATACTAACTTTCTCTTTATCTTTGTCTCTTTAAATGATTTTGCTGATTGACTTTACAAAATTGAGACAATTGATCTAGTAGCCTGATGTGTTTTCTCTGGTTTTTCAGAATCTTCACCAAGAGTTAGAGCTTTCTGTTTGTTTTGTTCTTGTTGACGTAAGGTCAATAGCCTTGGCGAACTTCTTGACTGTTTATATTTGTTTGATTGAAGTTTCTATACCTTTCTCTTCAATGACACTTGTTGTGCTGATTGTTTAACCCGACTTTCCTCTTTCTGTGAAATCGTCTTTGCTTTTATTGGTACATCAAACGATTTCTCAGTCTTTTCTTCTTTGATGTTCTTCCTATTGGTCGAGGTTTTGTTTTTCTTGCAGGTGTAATATGTTCACTCCTGCTCCGTCTTACTATATGCTCCCCCTTAGATCTTGCTTTCAGTGTAGAACCTGTATCCTCCTTGTCTTCAAACTTTAATCCCATTATGTGAATAGTGGTGGCATTAATAATGCTTTTCACATCCATCTTCTTCCTGTTACCTCTGTCGAGAAAGATTCCAGAATCTCTGAAAATCCTTGTCTTCATCATGTACTTCAAAATTAAGTATGGAAGATTAATGAGTTGATGATTGAGTAGATGAAACAGACATTGTTCATTGATCGTTGTCACAATGTGCTTCGAGCCTAATCTTGGTAGAACACAATGAAGAAGTAGTGAATGTAGAACCCTAGCCTTCAGAACATGAGTTGACGCCTTCCTGTCTCTTGGGTCACTACTTCCATATAGTTATCGATTGAGGTGTGCTTTATCTACATAACCTCGAGTAATCCACTTTGTATTATGAGACATCGAGTAATCCACTTTGTATTATGAGACAACTTTGCTCCAATACTTGGACACTCACTGACCTTCTCAATTGAATCTAGTGTCACGATAACCGACAATCCATCTACCATTGATACTAAGGTGTCATCTACCACCTTTGCAATTTTCCAAAACTTATATATCTTATTCAGATAGACTTTTTCATGAACCTTAAAGAAATTTTTCCAGCCAGCTGCTTCAATTTCTGGTTCAATGTCTGGTTCAATGTCCATCTAATTTTCCTTCAAGGAGACGAAATCAACATGTCTCCAATAGATAAGAGATTGCTCCATTTGTGATTTGTAACAATAAGAATTAAACACACAAATGTATTTTGCTCAAAGTAACGATGTTAGTATCTGAAAGTATGAATACGAAACGAAAGAACTTGAAGCTTAGAAGAGAGTGATGACTCGTCTTGTTGAGAGCACTAAACACGTCGGTTTCAAAGTATTTCAAGAATATTCTAGAGTGAAAGGTATTCTATAAACTTAAGAGGATTTCCTTCTAATACCTACTCTTGAAAAGTTACCGTCTATAACTTACCGTTACTATTTACTTGAAAACTTACGAATTTTTATCTTCTTCTGGTGTGAATCACCTGGGTCATGACGTATCAAACGAATGGTCATTTAGCATTACCATATTCAAGTTCCGTCTGATCTCTTTGAATCTATCTTCACACAAAGTTTTAGTGAAGATATCTGCCCATTGTTGATTTGTCTCAACAAATTATAGACTAATTATTCTTCTCTGTACATAGTCTTGTAGAAAATGATGTCTAACTTCATATGCTTTGCCCTCGAGTGTTGTATTAGATTCTTTGATAGATTGATAGCACTTGTGTTGTCATAGAAGATTGGAATTTATTCTTCTTGTATGGAGTAATCTTCTAACTGATACTTAATCTATAACAACAGCTTGCAGCTGACATATATTCAGCCTCTGCAGTAGATAGAGTAATTGAACTTTGCCTCTTGCTTGACCAAGGAACTAGATTATGACCAAGAAAGTAATATCCTCCACTTATACTCTTTCTATCAATCCTATCTCCAGCGTAATCAACATCACAGTAGCTAATTAACTTGAAATCTTTACTTTTCTCATACATCAAATAAAGATCAATAGAGCCTGACAAGTATCTCAATATTCTTTTAACAGCAATATAATGAGATTCTCTAGGATCTGCTTAAAATCTTGCACACAAACAAACACTAAGTAATATATTAGGTCTGCTTGCTGTTAGGTAAAGTAAAGAACCAATAATTCATCTGAAAAGAGTTTGATCAACCTTCTTACCTGCTTCATCCTTAGATAAAAGGTTTGAAGGATGCATAGGGGTTGACATAGGTTTAACCTTTTCCATTTTATATTTGACTAACAGTTGTTTGATATATTTATGTTGATAAATAAAAAAAATTCTTCGGTTTACTTATTTTGTAAACCAAGAAAGAATTTTAATTCACCCATCATACTCATTGCAAATTCACTTTTCATAATATTTTCAAAATTGGAACATAGCTTCTTATAAGTTGTACCAAAAATAATATCATCTACATATATTTATACTACAATGAAACCATTTTTAATACATTTTCTAAACAGAGTCTTATTTACTTGACCTCTATTAAAGTCATTTTCAATCTGAAAAGAACTTAGACAATCATACTAAGCACGAGGTGCTTGTTTTAATCCATACAAAGCTTTATGAAGTCTATAGACATAATCTAGTTTATCAAAATCTACAAAACTAGAAGGTTGCTTTACATAAACTTCATCTATAAAACCATTCAAAAAGGCACTTTTTCACATCCATTTGAAACAATTTTATATCATGACAAACCACTTATGCAAGCAAAATTCTAATAGCTTTTAATCTAGCTACAGGAGTATAGGTTTCATTACAGTCTATTCCTTTTTATTGATTATAGCCTTAAGCTACTAATCTAGCTTTGTTACGATTTACTCTACCTGATTCATCTAGTTTATTTTTAAAAACCCATCTGGTTCCTATGATTGATTTATTGGAGGGTCTAGGAACAAAAGACCAAACTTTGTTCCTTGTAAATTGATTTAACTACTCTTGCATAGCTAAAATCCAAGCTTCATCCTGAAGAGCTTTATCAATTTTCTTAGGTTCTAATTCATAAATAAAAGTTACATTTTCCTCTCTTCTAAACTTAGACCTAGTTCTCACACCTTCTGAAGTTTTGCCTATAACCAGGTTTTCTGGGTTAGAGGATTTATGCTGGTTCTAATGTCATCTTCTTAAGATCATAACAATTCCTGTTTTCATTACATTCTACTTGTACTCTTTAATCTCATCATTCTTACTTGTCTCTCTATTTTCCTCAAATAATCCATGATAATACATTTACATCTATATCACATTCGGGGATATATCACCACTATGCCATACAATGCATGCCCCCACTATAAATACATCGAATCATGATCTGTCATATTTAACCATAGACTGTTTCTCATTTCTAATTATCCACAACTTTCAATTTTCTCAACTTTTAAAAAGACATCAATCTTCTCACTAATTCTGTTAGCTCAAACTCTTAACAATCGCTCTTGCATTTAACACATGTCTCGAAAGTTGCCCATGTAAGACCTTAATACTGGCGCTCTGATACCAACTATGTTGGGCACCGATTTTCAGAACCCAACCCTCTTACTATGATACCACCCATGTTGGATCCGATTTTCGGAGCCCAACCTCTTGCTCTGATACCATAAATATTGGATCCCGCTTGCTTCCGGAACCCAACTCTTGCTAAAACATGAATGCAAGCATATTGCCTTGAAGGGTTATTGCATTAACGCCACATTAGCTATCATTATTTTTTTCCATTCCGATAACATCCCAAAAATTTCCATACAATTTGTTCAATGGTGTGCCCACACAAATCAGTCACCATACTCGAACTCATTTCTCCTGATTGTGAACAGAATTTGGAAATCTTCAAATTAGAATTTTCATTTAACTTCTTGAAAGAAATAATAGCTCCAAGTCTCTAGTTTGTTTTGAATCAAGAACCATCTTAATTGGAGCTCTTTAGATCAAGATATGCTTGAAAAACCAAAGTGTGCTCATACCCCAATCATGGTCTCCCAACTGATTCCTCACTTTCTTTCCATCAAACTTTTTTAAATCAACTCCAAAAGTTCCAAATTTTCATGTAGAGATAGATACATGTCTTAGGAATCTATTGCTTAATGAATCACTTCATTTGGAGTTCGGATGAGGGAGTTATGACCAAAAGAGTCCGACATGTTTATACCCTCAATCATGCAGTAACATGTCTTGGCACGATTTCCATAACTTTCACCAAAAATGTCTAATTGATTTCATTTTTAGACCATTGGAAATAAGACTTCGAGAGCTAAAACTTTCATGAAGACCACAAAGCGAGATTCTGCCTCTAAAAGGGTCAAACATCGCGATTTCCCAAGGCTGTCCCGTGAATGTCCGTTTAACAGACATGCATGTCCGTTTAACAGACATTGATCGGCCAAACTGCACTTTTTCACCCAAAAAGGTCCGTTAAACGGACATCAAGTCCTTTAAACGGATATGGGCGATGCTAGGGGTCCTTTTTGACTAGTAAAGGTCTGTTAAACGGACATGGGGGTTTCCCAAACCCCTCCAAACCCTCTCCAATGCTTCCTACATCCAATCTAACATCATATACACTTATAATCTTACCAATTTCACTCTTCTAGTGCCTATTCACTTCATATCAATTCAAACACCAAATTTACCTCATAAAACTCTTAAATCTCAATCCATTTGATTCATCAAAACCACAATTTCCTATCATTTACCATAGCTATCATCATTCACAAATCCTATGCAACATCATAACTTGTAACAATCATATCTCTTCATTCCGATGTCCAAAAATTACAAACTTTATAGCGTCGG
>JANKOE010000009.1:29600420-29613274 GCA_026284465.1 Erythroxylum citrifolium | reverse complement strand
TCAACTTCTTTTCTCATCAAATTCCTTAAGGCACGATTAACATCTATAACACAATTCATAAACAAAACCACTCATTTTAATTCCATTTAAATAAATCAAATCTCCAAATAAATTTCGGGGTCCAACAAGTCTTCTATGAAAGTTCGCCGCGGCCAACTCTTTTAAGTTCGTCGCGGCCATCTTTTGTAAATTCCCCGAGAAAATTTGTTTATGGAAAAGTTCGTCGCGGCCAACTTCCTTGGTTCGCCGCAGCGAAGTCTCGTCCTGTTCAGCTCGAACATATTTCAGTATTTTGACTATAACTTTCTCTGTAGTTATCCAAATGGGGTGATTTTTGATTTGTAGTAAACTAGAGACATAGGCTACAAATTTTGTGAAGAAATTGAGTTTTAATGCTGTCTCTAAGGATTTCAATTTTTGGTTGGAAATTAAGGTAAGAATTTTGCTGAATTTTAAGAACAGTATAAAGTATTTTGAGTATATCTTTTAGTATACTGAACCAAATTGAATTATTTTAGTGTCATTAGAAATTTAAGACATTGGAGAAAAAATTTCTAGAAGGAAGTGTTGCCTAATTTTGCTATGTACCATATCAGATTTAATATGCAAAATTGACCCGAAATCATGTGGGTAGAAAATTTGAGGTGGTCAATGAAGTTATGAAATTGTTTTGACATTGTTTTGTTTTGGTCCAATTGTAAATTTACATGGTATTAATGAGGGCTTTGATATCTGAATGAATTGTTGATAAATATCACAATAGAGCACCCTAGAATAGTCATTGAACAAGCATTGTGCATACTTTCTATACATTGATGTGCATAAAAGAACACTTGTACATTTTAGCAAAAATGTGATATTTGTGAATGTGTTTTGTATATTTTAGAAGAGCACATCGGACGCCAGTCGGACATTGCCTGACCATCCAAGCAATAGCTTATTGGAGCGTACTGTGAGTCAACCTAGATGATTTCCTAGGATTTATTTGATTTGATTTGGTTAAACTTCCAACATCATTAAACTGTTTGCGATTTGTTTATAAATTTTGGACTTTAATTGACCGAGGAGATCAATATTCAGGAATGTATTGGAAGTGTTTTGATTGTGGCTTTGATTGCTATGGAATTCTGAATGTTATGTGAATTCTTATTGAAAGTTGAATGTCAGACTTAGGTCCGATGATTTTGGGTTTTAGTTGAGCATCATACGTGATTGCATATATGCCATATTCAGTTTTAATGCATTTAATAAAATTCATGCTCAGATAAAGGCGTTGTGACTTGAGTTGCTAGTATGAATTGCTTCCACGTAGAGCTTTGCTCTGTGATATATGTGTGTGCACGTAGAGCTATGCTCCATGATTCTGTTCTGATTGAGCTCTATGGGCCAGTATTTGTATAAGTACGTGATAGGCATTCAGTCACAACAATAAGAACAAATGTGAGTCTCATGCATTTAGCATTCATATAAGATTGAAATTCATGAATGATTTGCGAAGCTATAATGAGTGACCATGTGTTATACCTTGTTGTGAGTGTATCTGAAAAATAATTATATGCATATCTGTGATATCTGTGATGTATGTACGTAATCCGGTGAATTCATCAATGATGGTTCACTCATTAAGTTTGCAAAACTCATCAAAAATTGCAATGTGACTTTTCAGGTATGAGACAGAAGACCTAGTTCCTTAGTCAGGATTTAAGGAATCTTTTGGATAGAGAAATGGCTCAGAGGTCTGTCAGCTGACACCATAAGTACTCTAGCATTATTTTTGTAGTTTTGCTAGAATTTGTATAAGGTTTTGTAAATATTTGTTTGGTGGTGATATGGGCTTAATTGTTGATATTTTTTATTATTTACACTTAGCAATTATTGACATAAAATGCTTAAGATCCTCACTTTAATTCATATTTGATTTTAGGTACAATTTGAAAGCAAAGAAATTAAAGTGTCCGAAGATTAATACTCGTTTGTCTTCATGGAGTAGATAAAGAAAATTAAAAGACAAAAAATAGAGGGCAAAGAAGAAGAAAATTTTAATTGCAAGCTTAGAAAGAAAAGGTTGTGAAATGCTGTGATGTTGGCAGACGCAACAAGTAACATAGCCAAGGGAAAATTAAATTATCAAGCATGAAGACAGCACGTGAACGACGAGGCATCAACAGCTATTGGAGTGCAGCGTCGTTGAAAACAACAACACAAGACAAGAATGCAACGTGGCGTCCCATGATAAATCAAGCGATTAAAATCAAGAAAATGAACAACAGGTGCGGCGCTGGAGCATGGGGAAAAATTAAAGGGACACAGAGACACAAATTAAATCACCGCACATTAAATTAAAGATCAAATCAGCTGGGAAGGCACGCACAAGGAGACGCTACACGTGGACCAAGGGATTAGCTACAAGAGGAACAAATTAAAATCAAAGCAAAATAGAAGAAGGCAGCTGAAGGCGCAACAGGACAAATGCCATTGTCCAATCGCGCAAGGGAGACGTAACACGTGGGAGGAGCTAAGGGTTTTGGAGGTTTTTAATTGTCATATCATTGTCACAGTAAAGGGGGAGCGTCGGCAACAAGAATAAGAAGGTATGTGACACAAAGAGAGAGGCGCAAGTTGAGGCCAGCTTGAGTGACACAAATAAATCAGCAAGGAGTCACGCTGGTTAAAGAGTGGCAGCACTGGACGAAGGCACAGGCGCGGATGCTGGCGCTGGCGAGGAGAACAGCACAAAGGAAGATACAACATTAAATTGTCCAATCATCAACAATAGAGGTGTTGGACAGTGAACAGTAAAATTGTGAGAAGCTGCGGCAGTAAGAAAGAGCTAGGGGATTTCTTGTTAGGGATTTTCAGTGGACAATAAAATGGAGGCTGAAGGAATTTTTCAGAAAATACCTATGACAAGCTAAACTTTCTGATACCGGTTCGAAGGTAATATCGACGCCGACAACCTGGGTTAAGTAATTTTAATTATTTTATTGTTTCTTTCTCTCATTAGGAATTGATTGTGTTATTCAATTTTAACTAATTTGGTTTTTGTATGAATAATCGGATTTTCGTTATTATTCGGTTATTTGTGTATGAACCTATTAGGTATTGTGATTGATGGTTTTAATGTGTTCATTGAATTGTTAATTTCAATCCCATTGTTAGAATTTCAATATAATCGGTAATCGTTATGTTGAAATTCATATGTAGCGACTAACAATTCGTAATCATTAGGGATAACACGACCTAGGTTAAATGACCCATCGTATGTAGTTGTTGCCTTGATTAACCGATTTTTCTAATTCGTAATGCTGCCGCCTAATTAAATCTAGAGATCGTATCCTAGGTTGTTAGGTGGTTAGGTTTAATTAACAATCATATCTTGATTAAACAAAACCTAAGGGGAAACTCGGGTTAATTTTTAACCCATGATTAATAATTGCTAGGAGAGGTTAAAGAACAACAAATTAATAACATATGCTTAATTAGGGTTTAGGCCGAGATTGAACCGAAGAACCGAGTCCCTACCGAATTCCCCATTTTTGTTATTTTATTGCATGTTTTCTTTAATTTGTTTTTATTAGTTAGTTTTATTTTTATTTTTCGTATTTCAAAAATCCCAAAACCCCCATTTAGTGTAAACACCAGTTATTTTTATTTCAAAAACTTTACATGCACTCTCTGTGGGATCGACCTAGACTCGCCACTGCTACAGTAGTAGTCTAGTTAATTAATTTTGACTAATGTTATGACGCGCGGTCAGGTGGAAATGGTGTAAGCTTTATGAATAAATGGTTTTAAAATTTAGTGACTTTTGAGTATATTAGATGATGTCATGTGTAAGTTGGATTTGCTTTTGCTCCAACATACCATTATCATAAGGTATATACTTGAATGTCCTTTGGGTATTTGGGTATTCGGGTATTCGCCTTTTGGTAGTGGGATGTTGCACCAGTTCCTACCCAACAACACTTTATGGCTCGCGAGGAAATCTTTGAAGGGGTTAAAGCAAGACGACTCGGTGAGGGAGTATGTGAGGAAGTTCACATCAGTGATTTTGGACGTGCGGAACATGTCGGAGGAAGACAAGTTGTTCAACTTCATTAGTGGCTTGCAAGGTTGGGCACAAATGGAGCTTCGGAGGCAAAACGTGAAGGACCTCCCTAGTGCAATAGCGGCGACAGATACCTTAGTGGATTTCCAATTGCCACCACCAATTCTAACCTGTGGAGAGGGCAAAAAAAGTGGTGGAACCCGGGATGGCAAAGAGAAGGTGGGAGAATCTTCTCAATATAAGAAGAACCAATCAAGGGGAAAGTTGCATGCTTCATCTTTGAGGGGCCACATTTTGCTCGATAATGTCCAAAAAAGAAGAAGGGTGAGGAGCAAATGAACTCCATGGTCGTAAAGGACAAAGGAAGGAGCGATGAAGATGACTTAGGAGAAGGAATCATCAACAACATCGCCTATATAAATTATATAGGCCTCGTAGAGGAGAGCCCATGCAAAGATAAACTCGACGGAAAGAAGAGATGGCACGAGAAAAAGGTGTCATTTAAAGAGAAGGCTTGCTCCAGTCTTCGACAGTTGGCGAATGAGTCTTCGAGGGAACCGCACGTGGAGGAGTGCCCACAGATTATTTCGACGAAGGCGTCGAATTCTTCTAGTGGAGGTGATTTGTTAGACCCCTAAGTCCAGACTATGGGATCGTGCGAGTGTTGGCGAGCTTTGGCCAATGCTTGGCACGCAAGTTGGCACGAGGAAGGCGTGTTGACGAGAGAACAAAGTAAAGTCTTGCAAGTAGGCGAGCAAAACCCGAGGAACTTGCGAAGTAGGTGAGGAGGTACTCGTGTCTTTTGTTAACATTTTGTTGAGAGTTAATGAAAGAGGTAGCTTCGGGTACATTTAAAAATATTTCGTTGCTTTCTTTACTCTATTACACTTGTGTTCTTGAAAATGTAAATGAAGAACAATACCAACACAAGACACAACGCTTCGTAGATGGTGACGACCACAACACAGGATACAAACACAACAAATTAGGAGAGGACACTTCTTTGACAATAAAGCAAGAGGAAATTGGTTGAACTAACGCGAAAATGAAGAGAGTTTCATTTTCGTGTTAAATTCCTAGTAGAAAACAATGACATTTGTTATTAATGTATTTGGAAGAAATACACCATTTCAAGACGAATAATAAAACCTTCGCCAAATGATTGCCCATGTCAATTTGGGTAAACCTTAGGCGATGAACATTATAAATGATTTTAGTAGTTATAGTTATTATCCTTAGATTAATATAAGATCACAAATTATTTTCATATATACTAAATATCGCAATTTAATAAAAATAATAAAGCTCTACAATAAATAATCGAAATCAATATCAAATATTAATATAATATTCTTAAAAATCCAATTTAATATTATTCACATTGATTGTAAGTCTAAAAAGAAATAAATTTATGTATAATGTCATTTCAAAGATTTATAAAACAAAAAGCTCATAATTTATTTATATTACATTTATTTATACTTTTATTAATGTCTTTTAATATACATGACATGACAATTATATGTTGTCTGAGAAAACTTTATTTATTATGTGTAAATACTTTACTATTTTATGGACATGATATATTAAAAAAAAGTTAGGAAATTTGACTTTTAGCAACAATTTCGTGAAATCGTCGCCTTTTTGTTGACTTTTCGTGATGTTTTCAGGATTCGTCACTAAATGTTTCAGATATTAAAAAATTATGTTAGACAGAACGACGTCGTTATCTCCACTTATAATTGTCGACTAGACACAATCCCCCCATTGCATTATGCTGAATTCCCTTCTATTTCCCTCCTTCGTTCTTGGAACATCAACATGATTTCTCTTCCATCGCGTAGTCCGTTCATCATGTGAGCTTAATTTTCTCTTCCATCATCTACCTACAATTATTGTCGAGGTATATACGCCACAGCTTTTACTGTTGGTTTTTTTCTCGTTGAATCTTGGTTATTAGATGCAATGTTGATGGTTGGTTTTTGGGTGAATCTTTGAGTTGTTTGACTTTACTTGGATTGCTAATGGAGTGTGAGAAAGCCAAGGTTAACAAAGGAAAAATGAAAAACTCCTACTAAGACTCCAAATCATTTGTTGTCGTATGAAATGAATTTGCAAGTTTTTTATTTATAAGTTATAATTATATTAGTAAATACAATATTATTTATTGTGTTTTCAATTCTTCTTTTTTCATAAAACAGAGTCAAAATGAACTATATGAAGAAGAGTGTGACAGGATCACACTCTACAAACTGACACACTAGAAGGAAGGTGAAGGTTGGATGTCCGAAGAAGTGCACAATAATTATATAACTATAATTTTTTTAAAAAAATTAAGTTTAATTATTTAGGTAGTACTAACTAATAATATTTGAGTTAAATATTGATTTTGTTTTTCAAATTTTAGGATAACATGTAGCAGTTGTTGCAAAGATCATTGTCTGACAGAAATGAGCCCAATATAGATGATATTTGCAACAACGTGCTTGGTTCAAGATCCAGCTACATCAAAGATTTTGGGTATGACCCTAAGTCACCTGCGTCACCCTCATCAACATCAGCATATGTTACCCATCTTCAAGAGGAGAACTAGTCACTTAAGGCTAAATTATAATGTAATGAAGAAAAGTTAGAACGAAATGAACAAAAGTTGGAACATAATGAACGAAAGTTAGCCAAGCTTGAAATGATGATAAAATAAATACTTGGCCCAAATTATATGAATAATAGTGATTATGAAAACGATTCTTAGTTTGTACATAAGTATTTTTGTTAACGTTTGAAATTAACATTTAATGATATTTGATTATTTATATAAAATGCTTCTAATTTCTAATTATTATTAATTATATTTTTATAATAAAATATAAAAAGTATAAATATTACAAAAAATAACATGGATTAAAAATGTGACCAATAATTATAATTAATATGATAAAATTTTTAGTAATAATGTTTATTAAAAAATAAAAAATCATCACCAAAACTTTTTAGCTACGTTTTGGAAAACGTCACCAACAAGTTTTGGCTACGTTTTATAAAATGTAGTTAAAAACTTTTTACTACGAATATTGAATCATATCAAATAATGTTGGGTGATGATTATAAATTTATTGGTAAATGTTATTACCTACGTAGGTAATAACATTTACCCACGAAAGAAAAACGTAACAAAATAACATTAGCGATGATTCTACCTATCGTCACGTATCTTTTTTGGCTATGTATTCTACTCATTGTGAAATATAATTTGTGATGAATTGGTAAAAACGTCACCTATAATGTTTTGCTACTAGGATTTTACGAAAATTTAGGTGACGATTTAGTATCGTCGCTAGACATTATTAGTGGCAATTTCTTTACTTTTAATGACAAAAACCCATTATGTTGTAGTGGTACCAAATATAGTTGAGAGAGTGTTGATCACAAAAGAGCAAAACTACCCTACTTTGTTGGTGAGCAGACTGGATCAACTACACTTTCACAAGTATTTCCCTATTTTGTTGTGTAAAATCATACCATATGATGTATATGAATGAGTGAGAATTGGTAATGAATTGTGCATGCATGAGTAAATAGCTCATCTTCTTTAATTTCTCTATAATAATTTTCCTACAACGACTAAAGACATAAGATCATCCTTATAGCCAATGAAAATTTCCACCCCAAAAATTCAACTACTTCCTTATCGTGAGCATTACTCTAGAGCTTAACAATGTCAATTTCTATTTAAAATGATGCTACTTTCTAGGACTGTACTTTAAAAGCTCCAATTATTGAAAATGCATCGTCTTACTCTCATGCAAGTTCTTTATAAATAAGAAAAACAAGGCTTAGGTTGGCTGTAGATTTAATATCAAAGAATGCTCTCTGATCATGTTGACAATTTCTCTTAAGAGCTGCTCCTTGTGTTTACTTTTACTCTGGTTCAGCCTCAAATTTTGCTCCTTCTAAATTTTATAAAGAACTCTTCCCAATGCAAGTTTGAACACTAGATATAATTGTTTAGAAATCCATTGTTTCTACTTGATCAACTCCAGAATATCTCGCCAATTATTAGAGTTATTGATAATATAAATCTGAGTGAAAAGTACATTGAAAGTATAAAAACCCACATATCTCTCATAAGTAATATTTGTCACTTAGCAATCTCCATATTCTCTTAATCAGAAGAGTAGCATTAGTAAGTTAGAGACATCTTTAAAAGCTTCAATTGCATTCACGAGGGCTTTAATAGAATATGGATCAGCTGCAGAGAACATAAGTAGGTCATCCGCAAAAGCTAAACTACATATCTCCATTCTTTCTTATGAAGTATGAAACTCCTGTCCAAATTAATTATATGAGTTAATTACCAAAAAATCTCAAACTTTCGTCAATTTTTCAATTATAACCCGAACCTTAAAAAGTAGCAATAAAATGTCCAAACTTTCAATTTTTTTCAATTCTAGTATGAACTTTAAAAAATAGCAATAAAATGTTCAAACTTTCAATTTTTTCAATTCTAGCCCGACGTTAGTGTTTCCGTTAATTTTGCTGACATGGCTTGTCATGTTTTTCAGAAACCTTAACTACTAATATACGTCAGTCAAAATTAATATAACAAATGAAGATTAATGAAATGACGTTGTTTAATCACATAATTAAAATGACGTTGCTGTTTAAAATGACCTAAATCAGATTAAGTAGCCCTGACGACCTTACATTTTGATTTCAGTTTTTTCCATCTGTTAGTTCTCTCGACGCCCTCACCCTTTGATTTTTAGATTATACAATCCCGACATCCTCACACTAAGGGCATCAGGAGAATGAATTAAAAACAAAAAGCTTATTGGTGCAATACGTTGTAATGCGAGAGTATTTTAGGATGTTAGAAGATCAAACATAAACCAAATGGTTGAGAGTATCGAGAGAACAACAGATAATGTCAAACTAGAATTGAAGAAAATTGAAAGTTTGAGCATTTTATTACCATTTTTTGAAGTTTGGGCTAGAATTGAAAATTTTTTAAAGTTTGGACATTTTATTGCTAGTTTTTAATGTTCGAGCTATAATTGAAAACTTAACGAAAGTTTGGGCTTATTTTTGGTAATTAACCCTAATTATATAGTTGGTGAGTCTCAATAAAACTTCTATGGCAATAGCAAACAAATAAAGTGATAGGGGATATCACCTTGCCTTATTCCCCTTTCTCCTTTTATTAGCTTAGTTAGAATATCATTGATCATAATATTGTAGAAAACTATTGAGACATATTGTTGTATCCAACATATAGCTAGAAAACTAAATATCTTTGAGGTGTGGATGATGAAGCTCTAATTAATAACATCAAAGGCCTTTTGAAAATCTACCTTAATTGTATAACATTTAAAGGGATCTCTTCCTTTTATAATTTTTAAATAATTCTTGCACAGTGAAAATATTATCCCTAATATTTTTGCCCTCAATGTAAGCACTCTGAAACCCATTAATTAATGGTTTGATGGTCTGCTTCAATCTTATTGCAAGAATTTTATAGATGCCCTTGTAAAAGAAATTTCAATATAATATGGGTTTAAATTCCCTCAGTGAACTAGAACTTGGAGTTTTAGGAACAATAGTAACAAAGGTTTTGTTTGAAATCCTTTAATAGATGCCCTCTTTTGAAGAAACTTAAGATTGTTTTAGTCATTACGTTCTCAATTAGATACCAAGATTTTTGAAAGAATATGCCATTAAATCCATCTAGACTGGGAGATTTGTTTGGTTTAAAATTGAAAACCACTTTCTCCACATCTAGAGAGGTAAAGGGAGATACCAGAGCATCAGCAGTTTCCTAAGATAGTCCATCCTTAATGAAAGACATGAGAAGAAGATTAATCCATCCATAATGAAAGACATGAGAAGAAGATTAGACAAAGAGGATTGCATTTTTGTTCCCAGTGTCTTAGAGAAATAATTAAAAGAAGCCATAAGGAGCTCTTCCTGAGATGAAACTACTAAATCATCATCAATATGTAGAAAGAAGATTCTATTTAAGTTCCTTTTAACTAGTAAAGGTTGTGAAAAAAGGAAGTATTCCTATATGTGATGGTCATTGCTTATACAAAGATTTCAAGACAACATTGATTAGTTAAGTTCTACTAGAAAATGAAAGGGAACCATTACACCATTTATCAAACATTTCTTTGATTGTAGAAATTAGAGGTAAGAAGTTAGTATATATTAGTCTCTTTGTGCGAAATGGTGAGCCTTAGATATGTAAAAGGAAGCTAGTTCTTCTTGAGACTAGTTAGAGAAGAGATCTAAGGGGATAAATTAGCAGCTGAAGAAGAAAGTAAGAAGTGACTTTTCTCCATATTGTTGATAAGCTAAAGAGAGGTTTGAAGGTTTCAATTGCATTCATGAGGCTTTAATACAGTGTGGATTAGTTGCAGAGAACAAAAGTAGATCGTTTGTAAAAGCCAAACTACATATCTTCATTCTTCTACATTTCTTATGAAGCATAAATCTCCTCTCTAAACTAATTATGTAGTTGGTGAGTCTTAATATAACTTCTATGGAAAAAGAAAACAAATAAAGCAATAGGGGATCACCTTGCCTTATTCCCCTTGCCCATTTAATTAAACCCCATTAATTAATGGGTTGATGGTCTGCTTCAATCTTGTTGCAAGAAGTTTAGAGATGACCTTGTAAAAGAAATTGTAACATAAGACAGCTATGAATTCTCTCAGTAAACTAGGACTTGGAGTTTTAGGAACAAGAGTAACAAAGGTTTTTTTTGAAATCCTTAAAATGGTGCCCTCTTTTGAAGAAACGTAAGACTGCATTAACCATCTTGTTCTCAATTAGATGCCAAGATTTTTGAAAGAATATGCCATTAATATATCTAGATCTAGAGATTTGTTTGGTTTAAAATTGAAAACCACTTTCTCCACATCTAAGATGGCAAAGGGAGCTACCACAGCATCAACATTTTCTTGAGATAATCCATCAGTAATGAAAGACATGAAAAGAGGATTAGATGAAATGGACTGTATTTTTGTTCCCATTACCTTTAAACCCTTGTACCTTTAAATCCTAATACAAAAGTCAAAGAAATAAAAGCAATACAATGATAAAAGAGTAGTGTTATCCTTTAGTAGAAAATCAACAAACTCCAAATTTGATGATAATGCTTCAACTTTAAGAGTCTTTAAATTTTCATTTGAGATAAAGTTTCCAAGTAAAGATCTACTTAGGCACTCAACATTTAAAATTCCATCATGTAGTCTTTAGAGAATGGATTATAGTAAAATATTCCACAACCTATTTACAAAAATAATGAACAACAACCTCCCCCGTTGAAGCATCTATTTTAAATTTTATGATAAATTTTGAATTGTTAATAGCTACGAGTCATTCTTAGCCTTTTTTTTTTTGTAAGATTGATCAACCTTAAGGATCTATGTATAATAAAACTTATTTGATATGAAAACAATTGACTCTAAAAATGATGGGGTGAAGAGCTAATTGGTGAAGAAATAAAATAAAAAACTTTGAATTATCTTTTATAATTAGGAAAATATAATAATATTCAAATAAGTTTTATTATAAGTAGATCCTATTTAGTAATTCTAATTTAAGGTTATAGAATTTTAAATAGCATTTAAAAGTTATTGTTATTCTTTACAGTAAATAAATCCTATCTAAATTTTATAATTCTATTATGGGATACATTAATAATTCTATTAATTCGTTATGTTCTTATTTTACGGTAATCAATTCTTTTTTAGAAACTTTATTATCTTTTTTAGAAATCTTCCATATAACATATAAAATTCAAATAATTTGAAATAAATCAATAACATAATAAATTAAAATTAAAGTAAATATGGAATATTATATCTTAATGGATGACAAAGTTGGTCGCTATAAGTTATACTAGTCAGGATAACAAATATTAAAGTTTGATTGGTGATAGAGCCATTCCACTACAAACTAATCATAATATAGAAAGAAATACAAATAATTAACTTTAAGATAATTAGCTCAATTTTATCCAAATACGATGAAGCATTACTATAAGAGGTTTTAAGCTTTCAAGAAAGAAAGAGGAAGGCTTTAATACAAAGCTCCATAAGAGAAGCTTTGGTTTTCGGCTGGTGACAAGGCCTTATACAAATAAGGCAAATTACAAGGCTTTGGGCAAATAAGGCAAACAAAAAGGAGAGGAACGTAGGAGTTCCAAGAAAGCTTTTCTTTTTTCTTTATTACATTTGCCTCTTATATGCATTTTTATATCATTTTGTGATTTTATCATATATGGAAATGTCCATTATGGCTTTTCAATTTGCAGGCCTGCATATGGTCGCCATGGAAGAGTGGCTTTATGTCAACTCATCTCTCTTTTTCTTTTTGCAATTGGGCTTTGGCTTTTGCAAATAGGTCTTCATCCTCTAGCTTGATGTTTTCGTTATTCTCTGACGATGAAGCAGAGGATCTGAATTTTTGCAACTGTTTTATTACGTCCCTAATAAAAAATGTATTGGAAGTATTTGAAGAAAATATTATTCTCCAATTTTTTTTAGTAGTTAAGAATGCTTGAGTTTTTAATGTTTGTTGCAAAAATATTGTTTGTCACACTCACATATGGAATTCTAGAGACAATAGTAGAGGTCGTGGATTTTCTTCTAAAGGATTGCTTTACTCTTCTGTCATTGTATTGCTTTATTTCTTTAATTTTTATATTAGACTGCAAAAATATTGTTTCACACTCACATATGGAATTCTAGAGACAATAGTAGAGGTCGTGGATTTTCTTCTAAAGGATTGCTTTACTCTTCTG
>JANKOE010000009.1:29576110-29593001 GCA_026284465.1 Erythroxylum citrifolium | reverse complement strand
CTTTTCCTCTCTCTTCCACTTACCAAAGGACGTGTCGGTTGGTGTTGCTATATAATGTTTAGCAACTTATGAAAAGATACTGATTCTGAAAGGTTTCTGAACCATTGAGGAAATCACTAAAAGAAGAAGATGAGAGGAAATAAAAGGTTTTTCATAACGAATACGAAATCATGGATACAGGTACGCAAAATCATTCGATCCGATAAATGATTTACAGGAAATGCAAATTGACCCCTTTGTAGAACAAGCATTTCAGCGTCTACTAAGTATCCTCTCGAAAGCAACATTTTTGCCCCAACTTCTTCTCCTCAAGACTCGCAGCCTTACAGCAGTAGTTTTGTTGGTGGAGAAGCTGATTTTGTTGTTATTGAATTGGGTGGACCACGTAAAGAAGTTTTGGTACCTAGTGGATTCCAAGAAAGTGAGAGTTGAAGACAAGTTCAGGAGCAGCTCAGGACTCGGTTATCAGTAAAGGTAATGGAGCAGAGGCCTGAAAAGTTGAAATCACCAAAAAAGCATCGACATTTTTCGATAATGGGTGATGAGTTCATTGATCTTAGAGAGAGAGAGGATCAGTTCGATATTCAACCTGTAAGGAGATCTTTTTCAATTGATTGTGCGGTCGATCGGCAGCTTTATTCGGGTGTCCAGAGAGCCATGCATTCAACAGAATTTGCATGAGAGGGAGACTAGCCGAAGTGAAGAATCCAGCGGCAGAAGTCAAAGTCAAAGGTCGTTTTTTAAATTTGTTCAGGGCCGAGGATCAAGAAGAGTAGTGCCTTCAAGCTGAGCCCTAAGTTGGATGATCTGAAATGAATGGTAGTCGGTTTGTTTTTTTTTGGATGAATTTGGATCGGGGAGATGTATGTATACAAGCTTTTAAAGCAATACAAAGGGGCTCGTAACTTAAATATTGAAAGGGTGGGTGTGAGAATGATTGTGAGGAAGCATTGGGAATCAAATGTTTGATTGTCTCAACACTCCTAGGGAGGGATGGCAGATAGAGAGAGATAGAGAATGGAGTATTCTTCTTCTGGCAGAACGATCCACAGTATAACTATGAGTGAAGCCCACATGGAGATCCCATTTCCCAGTAGGGATATGATCAACGTATCTTTCTATGCAAGACTTCTAAATACCATAATAAGATTTCTACCTCTTTTCCTTTAAGCTTTGTAATCACTAATCAGTGTCCAAAACATATAAAAATACATAAGAGCCAGAAATGGCAAACGGTTGTCAGCATCATTAATTACTGGAGTTGACAATAAATCTTTGAATTTGACTATATCTGTAATGATTCGGTATGGAGTCCCAGCTACTATCAGAAAACAAAACAAATGATACCACACATGATTCTAGGCTGTTACAATTGCTCACAGATCATTACGCTTCCCCTAGTCGACAGCTTTATTCTCCAAGAAACAAATTACACATGCCACATGCCAACTCATAAACCAAGTATGGATCACCGTCCACGAGTTGACCAGAAATGAGCACGCCAAAATTGGCAGGAAAATAAGAAGCTTCTATGTAGAGAAAAGTTTTTGCTTGCAAAACAAAGCAGTGTAACTTTGAATAGAAAAGCATGGAGAATAAGAAAGTTTTTGCTTGCAAAACAAAGTAGTGTGATTCTGAATAGAAAAGCACGGAGAATAAGACCCATGTGCTCACTTGGTATGGGATTAAGGTGGAATTACCATAAAACATCTATGATCGTTAAACAGTCAATGTATCTCCAAAGAGACTACATACTCAATCTGTTCGCATGATTACAGAAAGAAGCCTCGTGTGTCTAAGGAGGGGAAGGTGGGGGAATTAGAGACTGCTATATGCCAGGCATGGTTAGACTACGTAGAGCTTGTTTGCTTTCGGTTGAGAGGAATGTTGGGCTCTGAGTTTCTGTGTGAATGATTATTATGAGGTATCGGAAGTGCCTCTGTAGGGAGCTGGTTTGTGGAAGCACAATGAGCTTTTGCCTTCAATTGTTCAAGAACTCTGTGAGCTTCTATGAGCTCATCTTGTGCACTTGGTCCATGTCCTTCCCAGGCATCAACTACTCGCTGCTGGAATTCAACGGCAAGAGCATAGCTGCATAGCCCACAAAATTCCTTGAAATCATATCATTTGACCATCAAACATGAACAAACATCAATGCAATTTTACATGTCAAAAAGTTCATGCCCTACATTGCTGCCATGATGAAGGAATTTGAACACTAATGGCTTTAATGAATTAAATATCCTTATAAGTGCTCCAGGAATATTGATACACTTAGGCGTCCTTGATGAACAATAAGCAATGATGCAAAATAATGTTACATACACTACTCTGTAAAGTGTAATTATCTTTTATATACTAGCTATTTCTTTTATTGTTCAATCCTCTGTCTCAAGGATCAACAAGAAGAAAAGAAAAAAAGACTACTCAAAAGACAGTAATTTAAAAGTCACTTGGTTACAACAAATTCAAGTTAAAAAACCTTTAATGCAGAAAGTTACTGGTAAAGAATGTTAAACAAGAGGGTATATCTTTTACTCCTCAAAATTATACTCGATACAAACATTCCCTTGTCCCACATTCACAGTTTTGTATGCATCAAAAGACAGTGATACAGAATAGGTACACTATCATATCTCTGGAGATAAAGGAGATAGAGCAAAGTTTCAACATAAGAAAAAAAATCTACAAATGGCAGGAATTTGTTGGAGGGAGATGCATGCCAGGTTGGGTCACTTTGAGAAAAGGATGACTAATGGCTACTGGTATCTCCTCATAAAAGGTCAGCATATTTACAGAAGTTGAAAAAAAATTATGTTCCATTAGGCCATCTTTGAAGGGATAGAATGCTGACAGATGAAGATGGCAGTTTTTGACAGGTAGTGTTCTTCAGGACTGATGTAGCTGATGAAGGAGACTTCCCTTGACAAAAAGCTCAAGAAATGGACTAGATTACACACTAGAAGAGAGTTAACACAATTAACGTAAGACAGGAGAACTAGACTAATGGTCAATCAATCAGGCAAAGACCAAATATGTGAATTCTTAAACCATGTTTTTGAAATCAAGTAACTAGTTCCTACCTTCCCATGACACTGTATGCTTTTGAAAGGTTCTGACATGCTTCAATTGAATCAACATGATGAGGACCAAGTGCCACGTCCATGATGTCCTTTGCCAGTGCAAACATCTGTGCAGCTGACTGCGGTCTATCTAGTTCTAAATAGGCAGCTCCCAGATTATTGTAAATATACGCCACTCCAAAATGTTTTGGACCAAAGCTCTCCTTCAACCTTTCAGCTGCATTCTCCAAGTAAGGAATTGCCTGATTCACTTTACCTGTCAACAGAAGTAACCACCCAATTCTAGCAGAAACACTTCCTTCTGAATGCTGTTCTTGTGGGACTTTATCAAGTAACGAGAGTGTTCTCTTTAACAAAGTAACTGCAGTATCAAACTCATTCATGCTCTCGTATTGCATTGCTATTTCTGAGTAAGCATCAGCAACTTCAACTGGAGAAACTTTCTGATTTTTGTCAAGAATACCACAAGCTATCTCCAAACATCTCTTTGCATCTGGAAATTTCTCTTGATTACAAAGTGCTTTTGCCATAGAGATAAACACCAATGCTCTAGTTTCAGCATCTTTCTCAGTCTGCTGAACAACACCCTTCAAAGTATTGATAGCTTCATCATACTTTCCTAAAGCTATCTTCATATTAGCAGCATCAATCTCTGCACGAAGCAGATGTGAGCTAAGACCCCAATTCCTCAAAACCTTGCGTGACAACTCATTCTGCTCCAATGCCTTATCATGCTCTTCCAAACCACTATAAATGACCCCAAGAAGCCTCCTATCATTTGCAACCTCCACAGAATTGTTCCCCAATCCACTCCTGTGTATTTCCAATGCCTTTAAACCAAAGGGTAGTGCCTCCTTGAAGTTTAAAACTCCAGCATATGCCTCAGCCATATCCCTATAAGCCACACCCAACTCTTTACTGTCTTTTTCTAAAGTCATTTCCTTGATCTCTAGACACTTCCTAAGATTCTCCAAAGCTTCCTCTCTCCTCCCCATTGCAGTCTTAACATTTGCTAACTCAAGCATCACTGCATGCACGACTGGCCTAATATCTTCAAGGTTACCATTCTTATCCTCCTCCAGCCTAGACAGTATCCTTTTAGCCCTATTCAAATATCCTAAACTATCATTAAACCTTTTCAAACCATAATTAGCAGAACCCATTAACTCCAAAGTCATTGCAACAAGTAATGAAGGTTTGGAATCATTGTTATCAAGAATTTGCAAAGCTCTACTAGCAAATACTAAAGTTTTCTCAGGGTCATCACCTTCCTTGTCAAGTTTAAGTCCAACCTTTAGAGCAGCCAAACCAAGCTCTCTCTCATCGAAAGCAGTCTCCATTTGTTTGAAAGCTTCAAGCATCTCCTCGGTGGTCTCAGCAGACTCAAACGCCTCTTCAAGATCGGATTTTTCTTTGATTTTTCGCTGTCTGGAGGACATTTGAGGCTGATTTTCCACAAGGGTGTCAATGCTCCGATGTTTAATCGATTGGAATTTGTTGGGTATAAGGACCAGGGCATTAGTTTTGGTGCAGGGTTCGAGATAATTGTTAATTGCAAGAAGTGAAGAAGCAACAACAGAATCAGAAATGTAACTTCTGGAAAGCAGACTGCTCAGAGTTTCGAGTTTCCGTCGACTGAGGCGAGAGAGAAGGAAGATTGAAGATCGCTTCATGACGCAATTGGCAGAATGGGCCAAAAAATTGATACCACCCGTAAACCCTGGAAGAGCATCTAAACCCCTTCAAACAAGCAAACACTTACTTGAGACAACGTCGTATCCTCCACAGCTAAAACACATGCAATCAGGGGAAACATTTTTGGTCGGATCAAGTCTAATCAATTCAAGTTTATTGAATTTCAAGAATCAGAAGACTAAAAGACATACAAATTTTTTTTTGAATATATTAACAAATGATTGTTTTTTACTTTTCTTTTTCCTGTACAGTTTTAGAAGGCTTACGACTTCTGCAAGTAATCTTTCTAAGTGGAGTTGAGGCTTGCAATATTATCCAACCTCAAATGAATCTATATACAACAAATAATAGAGTTTTATCCGATCCAAATGAATCACAAAACATTTCACGCTCGGAAACCCAGATGCATTCCACAAGTCTTGATGGAAATGAGTGGGGCTAATTGAATCACGTGGGACTCTCAGGATGTCTGCTGCTATAAATGTCAAAATGGAGAGAGAGGTTGTTCCCTCCTGCTTCAATCTCCTCGTTAAAGTAAGTAGTCTGGGCTAACTTTCCATCAAAATGGAGACTTGGGGTGTTCCCTCCAAGGTCGCCATTACAAGAAGTGTAGGATAAGTTGACAGGTTCTTGCTCATCAAAGCTTCGGTCAGATAAATGATCATTATAAGTATGTCCAGGAAAGTGGTTGAAATCAGGTGGCTCAAGAAAACTTGTCTGAGGCCGTATGCTCTTTGGAATACTTCTAGCCCACCAATGGCCCCTAGACGGATGTGGAAAGTTGCCAGAATCGTGGTGCCGAAATACACTTTCCCTGAAATAAGGGGTAGATGTTGACGCCTCTAAATGTGTCTCAGATCGAGACTTGCAATGATGACCACAGTATTCTTCTTCACACCTTCCTTCATTTTGAGTCTCGACATGTGACATCCACAAATCACCAGAGGGCAGCTTGGTCACTTCAGGTGGCACAGCCGCCACAACCCGTGCATGGTTCATTGAAGTGTGACGTCGCGAAATATAATACCAATCAAGTAAATAGGGATAATTCTTGTGACCTGCACCAGCCAGCCACAAAAAATCCAACTGAAAACCAGGAGTATGGTGGCGCATTTCTTTTGAAAATATGCTATTTCTATACTGAGGGCTTCCAGGACTTCCTTGCCAAATTCCGAAAGGAGAGTACATATGTCTCACTCCCTGTCCCTGTGAAATTTGATCCATGAAAGTTTTGAGGTTCATTAGGAACTGCTTTCCATCTAAGTTTGGTTCCCATGAAGGATAGGCGCTCTGGAAACTGTATTAAAAAGCAAGTTCAGTAGAAAATACTTGGATAAAACTACTATTGGGTACATGGCATGGATATTTTCATTTGGATGCTGAAACACGAAACAGATCAAGGTGTCTTCACATGCATGGGAAATTTTGCCTAGAACAGTAAATGCGATGAGGACTCAAATGACACCAAAACTAATTGATGACAGAGACGACAGGGGTTTATAAAACTTTGAGAGAATCTCAAGTTCTAGAAAATCCTAGATGAGAACAATGAATTCCCATATGCACTATAAAGGAAAAGTATCTGATCTTGGCTCTCAAAAGTTATATTTCAAAAACTGCAAATCCTCATCAACCTCATTCTTTACTTTTCCTTAAGAATCGTTAAGCTATCTGGTATTTGATTAAGCTGTCAATGAAGCAGCTTTCAAATTTATTGATACACCAGCGTCTGATTGCCAAAGCTGATAAGGAGCATCCCATGAAGAATTCCCATACAGATAGAACAACTACTGAAGGCCTTTAAACGGATGGACACAACAGTCCTCAGGGCATACCTCAGAAATGATTTCTCCATCTTCCCTTGAGAGCTCCTGTGGGTCCTGGGAGTATGGTGGGGAGAACCATAATTGCTATTGCCATGTCTATGAAAATCAAAGCAACTAAAACTGCATAATACAAAGTACAAGATTGGGAACATGTTAGTGCTGGTCAGAAAACCAGGGTCATTATTTAGTTACCAACTAAAGCATCAAATCAATGGTATCAAAATTGCAAATTGCAAAGGAGGAAAAAAAAGATTTGACCTGCATACAGAGCCAACACCTTCAATATCAACTGTGAAGTCCGAAATGAACTGTAGGATGTCATCTACCCGCTGCACATAGTAAGTGAGCATCAGTTGATGAATTAAGACATCATCAAGATATTCAATGCTTCAGACAATTAGCTGATACCTTTGGAACAACAAACATAAGTAAAACTGGGGTGAGGAGAATTGATGCCATCTCTTCGAGAAACATCCTTGCAGTGTACTACATTAAAAGATGAAGCATTCAGTGCACCAAAAACAGGTTCAAACGCCTAGTCATTCATTTTGTTATTTTCCTGCAGTGCAGGTTCTGAGTTCTTACTATTCCTTATGCTCTAGTGTTGTTAAATGAACTTTAGATATATTACCTGAAATAAGATTTCATACTCTTTCCGAACCATTTCTGTGCTTTCTTTACCCCTCCATCGCTTAGGCATATAATGTGTATGTTGGACCACCATAGACATAGCCCCTTCGGGATCAAGGACCAGAAGTTTATTTACTGCACGTCCACTGATGGCCGATATGGTCCCAAAAACAGCTGCGTACCATATCAAGTTCCGACCAAATATCTGGAGTGTGGAAAGTAAATGCTATGAGAAATTACACAAAAAATGATGATTATTGCCCCCATGGTAAGCATGTCATTATCTGCAGGGAAGTTGTGCAGAAAGTTCAAAGGAGTCTACTTACATGGCCCTCCAATAGAGATTCCTCCAGAAATGCAACAATTATAACTATGGCCATAAAGCCCCCAGAGACAAAGGAGATGAACTTTGCAATAGTTGATATAATAGGTGATGGAAATTGGTTTATGTAATTTGATGCGTGGACTGCACAGCTATTGATTCGATGCTTGAACAGGTGCTCAACCTGCAATGCAGATGGAGAAGATAACCTATGCTGTCCAGAGTTTAAATATGCATCAATGTAACAGGGATGTCATAGAATGAAATGCATACTATTATTTTGGGATAAAGCTACCACAATAATAACCTCCAATCTCATTGATAATGATGCATCACCAATAAAAATTTTCCTGTCCTTATTAGTTCTCATCAGAATCAGAGTAATGCAGGGAATGTCATTCCGGTAGACAGGAGCATTGCAATAGAACTCCCATCAAAATACATGCATATATATACATATATAAAGCACGAGTTTATGCAGAAGAAAAAGAATGTTCTTGAATAAAGATTTTCATCACCAATTTTGTGTATGCATATAATCTCATTACAACAATTAATGCGTGAAGTATGGGAAGCACATTAAATTGGACAAACTAAGTGTTCTGAGAATAGCTTAGCTGGTCAGACGGAACGCCAAGTTAGTTCAGAAAGTGAACAGTTAGTGAATTTAATTGGATTCTATTCAATTAATAAATATTACTAAGGATACTGCTAACTTAGGTGCAAATTGATGATCAATAACCTTTTATTTTGCTTTGAAGTCATTGTTTTTCTGGAAATATACAAGTTGAAGTCATTGTTTTCAGTCCCCGCTACTAGTGGCCTTTTATTTAGGTCTGAAGTTATTTCAAATCACTGCTACTACCTTTTCATGCAACTTAATATCTGCTTTCTGCAATACAACTGAACAAGTCTAAATCTAGGATTTGAACTTGATATTAAAGGAAGAAAGATGACTTCCTACTCAGTTGTATTGTAACCTAATTTGAATAATATATATCATAGTATTGTTTAACCTTATGATAGTAAACTGACATTTAATTAATTAATTAATCAATGTTGTTTTTCAATTATAGACTGATCACAATTGAATCACATTCCTTTTAACTCTTTGCCCCAGTTTTTAAAACATTGCCAATTTTTTAAAATCCATTTGATCTAATCTTCAATATATATATTATAGTTAATCTTATGATAGTAAACTATCATTTAATTAATTAATTAATCAATACCATTTTCCAACTACAGACTGATCACAATTGAACCACATTCCTTTCGACTCTTTGCTCCAGTTTTTAAAATATTTCCAAGATTTTTAAATCAATTTGATCTAGTCTTCAATGTATTTAAAGAAAACCCGATAGAAAGGAAAAAGGAAGGTAAAGAATAATACCTCATTGAACTCCCTAAAAGTCCACCTTGATAAATTAGCCCATCTGCGAGACCATGCTGAGCTTGGATTATTGTAAAATTCTAGTGCATGCTTTAGGAAATGATCAACCAGCATGAATGTAAAAATTAATGGTGTGAACAAAATTGACCAACGGCCAGCTCTCACAAGCTGAGTCTTCAATGCTTCAGGATTGGAGATGAAGTCCCTCTTGATACAAAAGTTTCTTCAAAAAGAAAAAGAAAGAAAAATACATTAATAAAGATAACTTCTTTTCACTCAGATCAGAGCTGAAAAGAGTTCGCAACATGTCAAAAGTAGCATACCTATCAAATACTTTCTGCAGTATGAACCAATCCACAATATTTTCAAGGACCTTTGTTAACATTAGGCGATAGTGTGGTCTATTAGAGCTAATTTTGACAATGGGACCAGCCCCTGGAAACCATGAGGGTATTGGAAAAGCAAGCACCCCTTTGTTGATCATTCCAATTAAGTAGTTCTCCTTACGCATGAGTCGCATGACCACATCAAGAGCAGAAAGATCTTTAACCACACATAGGGACTGTGAACTTTGTGACTGTACAACCTTTTCGAGAATTGTTGCCCATGACATGGTCTGGATTTCATTATCCGTAACATGAAGACTACAAAATATTAAAATGAAAGTCACAAAAATTTTTAGAGAAACATGTGAAAGAAATATTTAAAGCCTTTCTTAGAATTATGAAACAGAACCTACCTGTTGTAATAAAACTGGCGAATTCGAAGACTGCCCTTTAACTGGACAAAAAACCTCAAAAATAGGAAGATCCAACAGATAGAAAGCGACAGCAAATATAAAACAATAAGTAACTTTGAGAATGTCAAGGGGGTTAATGGGTGTTGATGAATTGCCTCGTTAGCAAGATCACAAGGTTTGATTCCAGATTCAACTGCTTGCATCCCACACTTGGCATTACGAAGACCATTCCAGTCAACATATAATAACAAAAACCCCAAGAAACAGATGGTGAAAGCAACGCTCAGAAGATCAACTACCCACTTTATTATGATGCACCGAAGCCCTTTTTGACAATAATAACTGTAAAGTCTTTGAAAGAATATGTCTAAATCAACAATGGGTTCTCTGTTTATGCTCTCACCATTCAGGAGACCTGATGGAGACTCACTACCAGGACTGGGCACATTTCCATATCCAGACAATTCAATCTCTACAGACACATCCTTGAGCAAGCCAGTTGTCAGTGACGACTCATCAGAACCCCTCCATTTGAACATGCTAAGGGCACCGACACGCCTTTGCCTACTAAACATTATTTGAAGACACTAACTGTAGGCAAAACATCCAGTCCATCCCTTAAATTACATAAATGGTAACGGCAAACAGCTGGAAGAAAAATATAAAAAATAAAAATCAATCTCGGATTAACATGAAAATACCGCATAATACATGAACAATCTCAGTCAACAAAAGAAAAGAAATTTTTTTTGGAAAAATGCATAACATGCCAATAGATTGTCCAAAAGGAAAACGATATCACATATTTTTCTGATTATTTAATATTCAGGTACAAAAAAAGAATGCAAAATGAATGGTGCAGTAATGACATGGGACAGAGCTAAACTGAAAACAGTTGATAGATTAAATAGCAAGCAG
The DNA here is from genome assembly GCA_026284465.1 of Erythroxylum citrifolium. Classification (NCBI taxonomy): domain Eukaryota; kingdom Viridiplantae; phylum Streptophyta; class Magnoliopsida; order Malpighiales; family Erythroxylaceae; genus Erythroxylum; species Erythroxylum citrifolium. The sequence continues at coordinate 29,582,395 of JANKOE010000009.1, read as the reverse complement.
CGCTGAGTTATTCACATTTTCCACGCTTTCTTCTAAGACCAGCTAAGTGCCTTCTCATTTGCACAAGTTCAAATTCCAAAAGTAGTAATTTTTCCTTCATGTACGCTACATAGACCCAATTTACTTCCACTGTACAGTTTTGCAGCAGCATAAAGTATTCAACTAACCGCTGCTAGTTGTTATTGATGTGTGTGCAACAAGAATTGAGCGGTAGACGAAAACAGCCCAAAGAATAGTCAGTTCCCTAACAGGTGAAATATGAGCAAAACAATGAAATCTTTGAATCAAAGAGAAAGATGTTGTAGAAACCAATGCAAAATGAGCTTCAGTTGTTGAAGATATCAGCTTTTACTACAACTGCAGCTTAGGGCTGCCAAGTTCAAACAAAATTTAAAGGGATCAATTTTTACGATGATCGGAACATTATGCTTGAATCTGTGCCATTATAAACCAAATTAGGAATCGTCAGGCATTATGGTTGACTAACAATTTACTAAATCCTGCTACCACAATTAGATTGAAACAGAGATACATTCAGAGACTTACAAGCCAACCCAAACTGCCAACACGAATTACACAGTAATCAACCCGTTCAGCTAAACCTCAAAGCCAGAACTTTTACTCGTGAAAAAGAAAACAAAGATTGCAGTGTAGGAAACCAAGCAAAAAACAAGCCAACAATTGGAACTCAAAAGCAAGGAAGGAAACAAACAAACAAACGATTTTTCGTAGAAATAATTAGAATACATGATCGACGAAAAGGAGCAAGTGATGTGCACAACAGAATCATCAATCTGAAACTGAAAAGAGTTGGAAGACAGAAGAATATGTGCCTGAAGCTGAAGGAAAGAATAATACCTCCAATAGACAGAGTAAAATTGCGAGATAGGAGAAGGAAAATCAGGAAAAGGAAGCAGAGTTGTGTTGTTGCGTGGACGAAAGAGAAAATCAAACTAAAGGAATTTGGAATTTTGGATACTTAAATTCAAGAAGAATTTTATGCATACGATGGTGTTTGTTTCTTCTTTGAAGTGAAATAGCGTGCTTACGCAAGAAGTAAAGCTGAATAATGGGTGAGATCAAGTCCTGTACTACTCCTCTCTTTTTCTTTTCTAAATAAAAGAACTAATACACAATAACCAAGTGATTGTTTCTGTTTCTATTAAGATGACCGGCCCAAAGTTAATGAGTCCAATTCTTTTGCTAATTTTATGGTGTCTTATTGTGTCCAGTAAATCTCAGCCATTTATTTATGCGAATTTTACGTTTATTTATATGAGACCTGCATAAATAAATAACTGAAATTTACTAGACACAATAAAACACCATAAAAATTGGTCAAAAGATTTTAATTGGTGACCAAATTTCAGGAGCTTGGACACATAAACAAAACAATATTGTTTTTATATTTTAGTTTGAATCAAACCAAAACGGACTTGAGAACAAGTCAAACTATCTTGGGCCCATTAAAGCTCGAGCCTACAGCCTTGAGCTTGAGCTTGTGAGCCAGTAGAAGCGGTCGAGGGGGCTCGTTGTAAATAATTTGCTCTTCCTAGTTTTGGCGGCACATCTCTTAATTATTTACAACCTCGCTCCTTTTGATACTTTAGATTGATAAATTCAATTCCATTTTTTAAAAATTCATCTTAATCTAGTTAATTATATGATTAAACAGAAATATTTATTTTTTAGGAGTTAGTTTCCTATTATTATTATTGCTTCCAACTTTTCTTTATCAATATTATTAAAGTTAAATTTCAGAGTTAATAAATCTCCAACTGTACTTTGAGTTTTATTTATATTTTTATTATATCTTTTGGTTATTTATTAAAAAATAAAGCTTATTTTTATCGAAATTTATAATAAAAACTGAAAATAAATTATATTTTGTTGAAATTATAATAAAGACTGAAAAATAAAAACTTGCTTTATTTCATTATCTTTTTTACTTATTCTTAGTAAATTTTAGTTTAATTTATTTTAATATATTGGATTGTATTATTAGATTAATGAATTCTCATAATTATTAAAAAAAGAGATATAAATATTTAATATAATCCAAAGATTAAAGTTTCAATCCATGTAAGCTAATTAGATAATATTACGAAAAACATTCACTTATCTGCGACAATTTAACCAACAAAGCGTAAGCTTTAATCACTTCTTTCCCTTATAGCAATGTTACGAAAATCTTATAAATATCGTATCACTATTGGTATCAAATTTAGTTTACTATGCCGATATAGTATCGTCTCGGATGACTTTTTAATTTATGAAATAGTTATTGAATTTTTAAAATTACAAAATAATTCTTAAATATATTTTACTGTCTACTTTATAATTTTACATTAACCTTATCTTCAAAAATCATAATAATAGAAATTTAAAATAAAAATTATTTATTTATTTTTATTAACATTATTTTTCACATATAAATAAGAGCTTCAATTAATATAAAAAAGATCATTTAATCATCGTATAAATATAAAATTAAGAACAATACAAAATATTTAAAATATTACAATTTCATCATATAATAAATATAATTATATCAAAATATCAAATAAAAAGAATAATAAATATTCATTACTCTCTGACAATTACAATTTATAAAAAGAGTTCGTGTCGAAGAACCAATTAGAAGTAAAACCTGAAATAAAAATATTTACAATTATGTTACTTATATAACTTAAAATGTACATTAAATATAAGTGAAATTAAAAGAAGAGAAGAAATAGCAAATATGGAACTTCATTTAATTGAATACCCGTTATAATTGCACTGACCTAAATTCTCATTTAGTACAAAATCATCATTATTAAGAGGAGCTTCATCATTACCATCATTTAAATTCATTGCACCAAATAACATGTCAATACTTTCCCATCCAAGATCATCTTCTAAGCCACTATCATCTATCAAACCCAATTTCTCAGAAACTCAATTAGCCAAAAGATCGATATTATTAATGCAAATTGGATCTACTGAACTACTTGTTCTATTAAGAGTTATAGTAAATAGTATAATTAAATTATTAAAAATTTATAAGAAATTATATCTAATTTAATAATGATAATAACATATATTTCTTGAAGCTTTAAATTTTATCGAACAAAGACCAAGTCTTTCAACCTTTTGTTCTCCAATATATTCCTTTTTCTTGGAATGGATAAATTCAAACGTGCTCTAATTCCTTTTATACCCTGTTGAACTCACACATTGACTTAGAATTAAAATTGCAAACCTTTGCAATTCTGGAACACCATTTTCTATTTGTTCTCACAAAGAAACTATAAGTCGTAATACAACAAAAATAGCGTTATAAACAAAATAAAGTGATGATTAATTTTCATAAGTAACAAAAGTATATATATATATATATATATATATATATATATATATACATAGATTAAGTTTGTCTCTTTGAGGAATAAAAATTGACATCCTAAAATCACCAAAAGCCTCCTTATTAATCTCCATTTTTGAGTTGAAGAGATCTTGCATCATCTTATGGGTAACAACTGTTGTAATAGTTAATAACATTCTTCTATTGACTTACAACTTTCTTTGTAAAACTTAGTTTGAAATAGACACTAGAATTCAAAAATACCCCAACTGCAAACAACGAAGAGTAAAGTTACCTCTTTCATTTCTCATTGATGACTATAAGATAAGGTATGTACAAAGAAGCCTATTTTTTTATTGGCTTGATTGCTTCCTTCGCCCTTTCCATGACATCATAAAAATAACTTATTATTGTCTTCTCATCACTATTAGCTAAATGAAGTACCATTACCAAAGGCTCACAAACTTGGATGACAAATTAGCACTGAGACCAAAATTCAGTATCTTCAAGTATAATTCTTGAAACCTCCAATCCAGCATTGAACCTAGCACGCTGAGATGTAACTCACTTATCGTTTGTAAACATTTTTCTCAACTATTTCTTCATCTATTTCTTCATCATAATAAAACACGGAAGTGATAAGAAATTTGTTTCAAATATTATAACAATAGGACGACACAAATTCGAACTACTAGTGAAATCCTTTCTCATTAAATTCAAGACCCATGCATGATTGTAGCTGAACTTGGTCAACTTTTTTTTTATATCCTAGTTTGATTATTATACTATGTAATGTGTTGTACATGTATTTTATAAAGTATGCTCTATTTATAGTATACTAGAGTAATTTAAACATTTAAATGCATAATTGAGGTTATAAGGGTGATCACGAATAAACTAAAGATGGTTCTGGAGTCAACTAGAAATTTTTTGGGAATTTCGAAAACTTCGAAAAGCTAAGGAATGAGTCCGAATGAGCTTTAAAAGCCCCAAAATGTGCTTTGAGGATTTAGGTGACACTTTTGAATGAAATCTGGATGATTCTGGTGAATAGTATTTTTAAATGAATAGTAAATCTGGATGAATAATATTTCCACCTGAATAGTGATTTTGGGGACCCAACTCTGAAAATGTGAAAAATGCCTGGAATAGGTATTAGAGTCTAGTAATATTGAAATGGATCAAAAATAAGTCGATTTAATGAATTTCAAAATAAGTTCGATTGAATGAATTTCGAGAGTTTCGAAACTTTAGGGTTAAAATACCCTTTTTTAAAAATAATGGGTATGGAGGACTTTAATCCCATTTAGATTTTTTTAAGTATCCAATCAATAAGTAGTGACCCTAATTAGAGTATTTTATGGTCAATTTGATGATCAGACGGTTGTCGAATAATTTTGGGATTTAATTTGGTTACTTAGTGAACTTAATGCATTAAAGGGCAATTTGGTCTTTTTACATTATATTAGTGGATTGATGAGTTATACAAGATGTCCAATGAGAAAATTACGTGTGTGATGAGTCATGAGAGACAACTAATAGGAAAGTGACATGTGTAAAGTATTAAAGAGTATAAAAAGCATGAATTAAGATATAAGTTGATTCATTTGGTGAGTAGCTATGCGAGAGCATTGTTAATGAGTCCAAAAACTAAAAGAAAAGAAGAGAGAAGCAAGGAGAAACGTCGTGTTGGGCCCCAAAATTTTCTTAAAAGTTAGAACTATTAAATGAGAAATGGTTGGCGATTATTCATGTGTAAAGAAAAGGAGAATTCTTGAATTTGAAATGAAATAGAAAAGATGGTTTAGATATAAGAGGGGTTATATGTGAAATGTGGGAAGTTAAAAGTTGGAAAATGTAATGGAAACACGTTCATTGAGTATGCTTCGGTGTTTTAGCCATAACTTTTGCTCTAGTTATCCAAATAATTTGTAACCCTATTTCTCTAGTTTAATCCAAATTAAGATTTCCAGCTCCATGAAGGTCCGTTAAACGGACCTAATGTCCATTTAACAAACATGGACAAGGCTGGGGACATTTTTAGACTTGAGAATGTCTGTTTAACAGACCTATTGTCTGTCTAACAAACATAGGTGAAACCTATGTCCCTCCAAAGCCTCTCCTATGGTTTCTACATACATTCTAACATCACTTTCACTCATAATCTTCGCAAATTCACCACTTATAATGCAATATCACTTCTTAACCATTCAAATACCAAATTGATCTCATAACCTCTAAAGTCTTAACTCATTTGATTCATCACATTCAACTACATGCCATCATTCACTATAGTTGTCCTATATAGATCTTGTGCAGCGTTATGAACTTATAAACAACATATCTCTCAACTCTAATATCAAAAAATTTCGTACTTTATATTATTGGAAAGCTAAGAGGATAAACAAGAACTTCCACACAGACAACTTTGTCTAACTTAGCCTAGATTAATCTAGTTTTTTCCCTAAAGTCATAACACAAATTTTACCCTTATGAAAAACTTGAAAAAAAGTGCAATGTACACTTGGAAGGTCATGAGCAAAAACGTAATCATATTTCATTAATGCCAAAAGATAAGAGTTTTACAACGCTTTAATGACATTTCAAGCCACATTACATCATCAATATCAAAATACAAAATACAAAAGATACATAAACCAATAGTTCTCGAAATGTGATTAAAGCCTTGTTTTTGCCTAAACTAGCTTCAAAATACAAAAATATGCAGAATTCTGAGTGATGCCTGGACTCTCTTGCTCCCTCGGTCCCTTGCTCATCACCTAGAGATGGGAAGGAATGGGGGTGAGATTGAAAGCTCGTGGGTAACTGTAAGTGTAAGTCGTGTACAAGTCGACTTGTACGATGGGTAAGTCGACTTACACGCATTCAGCACCGATAAGTCGACTTGTACATGCGATAAGTCGACTTGTTCAAGGTCG
>JANKOE010000009.1:29473371-29491625 GCA_026284465.1 Erythroxylum citrifolium | reverse complement strand
CCAATGTCTTTCATTTCATCAAATGCTCATAGATTCCTTTATACTTTTCATTTATTTCTAGAAATCATACTATATTTCTTCATTTTATATCATTTTATATTTTCTAATTTCCAAAGAAAGTTTGGGGTCCAACACTAGTTACTAACTTAGTTACAAAAGTTTCTAACTATCTTGGAGTTTCCAAATGCCTTGCAAGGATCAACGATCTTCTCGTTCTACACTTGAGGAGTAGAAAAATATTGGGTTGAGCTAGAACGCTCAGTGGATAATATATTTATGGCCATCGACAATGAGCCACACAATCAATGTATATATATATGCATATATCTATACATCCATATCTCATTTACATCTAGCAATCCAATCATTCACAATTCTAGTTCAAAACTCAAAGTTAAGCATATTATCACATAGAAATTTCACACTTCAATCATTTATGCACAACACTCAATTATTCATTATATTCAACAAATCAAATGCAATGCACAAACAAATTGGCTCAACATGGAACGAAATGGTGAAACCGAAGTTCACACCATGAACAAAATGAGTCATTTTTTTTGGATCTCGTATGCCACAAGAGGGCAACTGGGAGAAGGCTCTTGTCAACGTGCACGTGATGAATGAAATGGTTTCGCACTTGCCCATACAAAAGCACATATTCATGCTCAATTCAATTCATAGCATATTCATATTCTCATGCTTTTCTTCTTGTCATTTATACACAATGTCATATCCTTTTTCAAGGCATAACATAATCATAATCATCGTTGAAAAACTCATGCTTTTCTTCTTTTCATTTATACACAATGTCCATAGGGATCCCAACGTGTGGAGAAGAAGAGCGAAACTAGTGGAGGCAAACTCAGGTGGAAGCCGTCACCTTTTCTCGCTCTAGGATTTTCTCTCGCTTATCAAATTTTCTTATTTTAAAAAACAAGTAACTAAAACGCAACAAATAAAACGCTTTTCACTCCCTTATTTCCTTATTTTGGCAACCTCGACAAAACCAGCAAAACAGATGTAACTAGACACTCCCTAAGTCTGCCCGAAGGCTAATTGGTTACGAGCAGTCCGTCCACGAAAAGCCTACTAAGCTAAGCTCTTTGAAAACTAATAGATATGGATATATATATATATATATTAGCTCTTCTTTCTTCAAATACACCTATCAATTTCGGTTGATGTCTGCCACTCCTTCAAATCGAATCAAAAGATGCTATGTGAGCCTAGATGATCATTCTAGCAGCAGATCAAACAAGCTGGTTAGGCGTCCTCTACAGCCAAATCTAAACATTGTGGATTTACCAGTTGATGATGATATTCTGAATATTCTTCCCTAAAGTCTTCAGATATTTTCATAGCGTTCTGACTGAAGAGAAAGGGAGATAAGAGGCAAAAGAAGATCAGGATCCCGCCATTTCTCCTGCTTACTGAAGCTCTTCTACATTGTTCATTTTTCTTTCAAACAGTTATCACAAAAGATAATTGCTAGTCATTCTGACATTGTTGATAGAAGTAAGCATATACTGTCCACTAATAGACTTTATCTCTTTTTCATCTTTAGTAAGGTTGAGCTAAGCTGACTGTTTGTCAAGTCTATTTATAGGAGAAGCAAAGCTTGTTGCTAGAATTAGTTCCAGATCGGATATCTCTCAAAAATTGGCAATAACGTGTAAACTTCATGAATACCTAATCATTCGTATACCTTTTGTTTTAGAGTTGGTTTAGGCCTTTTTGTAAATTGCTAATGCAATAATTTTCTTTTGCAGTATAAACAAAGCGTTAAATATTTAACCTATATGAGCCCATCTTGAAGAAGCCAAGGGAGCAAGGGGATGGTAGAGTTCTTGTTGTGTAACTTAAGAAGCATGTCATTGCCGAGGGATATATTTTACAGTGATGTAATGTTACTTTTACTTTGTATTCTATGTTAGAAAATGTTTACCGAAACATGGAACTCGTGTAATCAAGTTGATGGATATCAAATTTTATGGTATTCACAACAATTTGGGCTTACATTCTCTTATTGCAGATTTCTTTGTTTCTACATTTCCAACTCATTTTGCTGTCCTGTACCTTCATGTACCTGTGCATCTTTTGCTTCATCACAAGTTGGAAAAGATTGTTCTTGGGACTTTTCTTGAACTTGATCACCTTCTTTCCCATACAGTAGCAGGTACAGTCCGATGATAACAATAACTCCACCTAGTATGCTGAATTAGCTAAAAATGAGTTAGGGGCATTCTTAATCTGAAAAAAAAAACGAAATTTGATTACCTTCCAGCGCGCAGTTCTTCGCCAAAAAGGAAGAACGCCAGAATTTCGACCAACAAGGTTGAAAGGGGAGTAAACATGGTCACAAAGACTGGTCCTTTTTGCTTTGTGCACCACATTTGAGCCAGGATGGATAAACCACAGCTTAGGATTCCCTGACATTCGTTAATCATAATTTTGGCACATACAAAGTTGTTAGTTATCTAATTGACCTTATTTTTAAAGAACTAAGTACAAATTAACAACATAAATAGATTACATGTGAGATGATCTTGTATTATGATATGATGACAACTGGATCAGTTTTTCAGAATGAAATAGTTCATAATTTTGAAAATATACAATGTAAGATTGAAAGGGAGTTACAGATGTACTGACAGAATACATGATGGACCAGAGCTCCATATTGAGGCTGACAGACCATGCTGCTCGTTTGTGTTGTAAGAACGCAGTGATCAAAGCTGATTGAACTCCTCCGACACAGTTTATCCATGTTGTAAGCGACAGTGGTGCAGGATATCTCTTTAATGCATATGCCTGCAGGAAGGAAGGAAGAAAGCAAGGAAATGTATTTATCATCCTTACGATCAAGAAACTATCTGATGTACGTCTTTGTATACTCCTGAAACACATTATTACAACTGTACATGTGAATAACCCTGGAGTTGAGGAGATAAAAAACCTGCCAGATGAACCATATAGACCATGATATGCAGCTAGCAACCACGAGAATTGACCCCTTTATCCAGTTCTTTGGGACAGGATTACTTCTCATATGTAAAGGAGAAACATGCAAACTTTGCACCCGAGGTCCTTTGTATAATGTAATGGTCAACACCCCAGCTAGTGAGAACAAGGTCCCAAGAATTTTAGCTCTACCACGCCAGTTCTTTATATCAACAACCTCTAACCTATACCAAATTCTCAGTGCTCAGGTCAAATAAGTAAAGATATATGGGTGATTGGTTATAAGCATCCCACCTCAGTACAATTGCTAGTACAAAAGTGATCGAGGGAATGGTGTTGATCACTGCTGTAATAAAGGTAGGAGAAGTACAACTCATGCTTGCAAAGTACATGTTGACGGTTAAACTGCATCTGTTAAAAATAAAAAATAAAAAACTGTAAAGTCCATGTCCGATAAAAAAGATCATATGAGCTTAGTTTACCAAATACCCTAGAAGAGAAAGACCACACATCTCCAAAAACAATACAGGTCTGAGCTTTGGTCTGACATTTCTGCGGAAAGAATACAGAACAATATCAGGCACTAAAAGCTTTCATAAGCTAACAACTACGGATGATAATGATATGCCTCAGAAAATCCTGTATATTTATGTATGATGTACCTCTCAAGAAAATAAGCGAAAGGAAACATCGCGACACCACCTAATAGATGCCGATAAGTCACATAGACATGTGGGTTCAATCCAATATCAAAGGCAGCTTCTGTGATGAAATAGAGGAATGAGTAACAGATTTGTGCAAAAATCATTAGAAAATGTGGCATAAACCTCCAGTAAAACACCCTGTAGGCATATGCAATTGCCATTACTATAGGAAATGCGATTAGTTCTTTTGGCCCCTCAGCTTGTTTATAGTTTATGCACAAAATATGCATCAATACTTTTGAAAGTTGATGGAAGCATACTGTACAAATTATGCTTCCATGTTGTGTAAATTATTTTGTGCTTTATGAAGCACCATTGGAAAACTGACAGCAGCTACTTAGTGGAACTGCGGAATCCAATATATCTTTACTTCAAAACTAAATTTGGTAGCCGTCTGGTATGACAAATATTCATGCCATTTTCAGATGTAACATCCACCTGCTCAAATGTGCAACCAGGATTTCACTATATACCCAGATGATGAAATTAGTTGATCCATGGAGTAGTAAAGTGATACTTGAAATTAGTACCGAACAAGTTTTGATTTTGACATTGTAGAATGGAGTCAAAATATCTATTGCACGACTATATGCTTTGATGATGTCATGTCAGCGATGTCTCAAGTTAAGCTCGAAGTTTCAGTTCACTTTTTTATAAGATTGTGCCTTTCCGAGTTAATCTGATGCTGCAGAGAATCGGTTCAAGTTGCAGAGGAAGCATTTTATATGAGTTGGAATGAAAAGTCACCATTCACTGCCATATCGTAGGAACCAAGAATATATTCGAAGTTTAGTTTAACTTATTTTACCTTTTCTATATTCTACAGGGTAGGCACCTTTTGTCTGCCATCACAGTATGAGAATGTATCGCCAATTCGCCATAATAAGGTGAATGTATGGCTAAGAATTTCATTCTTTCTGATGAAGAAGTCTTAAGTTGGATTCACAGCTAGTCTTTTAGTGAGTAATAATGGATTAATGCCGAAGTAATACAATCCATCAACTCTTGCAAGTTACGACTAGCATGAATATCGTCACTAGTCTTTTGTGAAGTAATATATTTATTTTGGAATAATCTCATCTATCAAGATCCCATACTGGCCATCTTGTAAGTTAAAGTCAGGATTAATGCATGTTTCTCTATGCCTTAGTTGACGTAGAGAACATAAAGCAATTCTTAGAGTTCCAGTTCCCCGTGTAGAAAATCGTCTCATTTTCCTATTCCGCCTGCTCAAATACTAATGGAATAAAGCTATTAAGAAAAGGATCCGATTATATCGCATGCAAGTGGTGGTTATCTGTGGTCACCAGTTGCCACGATAAAAGGCATTTAAATCAATAATATTTATTTGTAAAAGGATTAAAGAGTAATATCATAATAATAAATATTCTTTCTTGAAATTTTTTTCTTCGCTTTCTTGTTTACGGTAGTTCATCATCTTTTTCTATTATTAATTGTAAAAGAGAATTTTAAATAATTCAATCACTACATCAAGATAAACATTTGGCTGCATTTATTTTGCTACGTTTTGAAAATCGTAGTTAGAAGTAAGCTTTTGGCCATGATTTTCAAAATTGTAGCAAAATGTAGACCCTTTGGCGACTTTTTTAAAAATCGTCATCAAATGAGGACTCTTTTGTTTGGTGCCAAAAGATGACCCTTTTTACCATTTTGGCGATCATTTTTTTGAAATCGTCACTATAAATGGCATTTTGGGAACAATTTTGAAATCATCGCCAAATGTGCCAACTAATTATATGAGGGAACGAAAACGAAATCAAAAATTTGTTGATACCCTTGTCGTGTTGTTTTGTTTCTTTGCGTGCAGAGATTGCATGCTACTCTTATACTTTTAACCTCCTATCGTGTTTATGTTTTGTTTGTATTGACTTTGGATTTGATTACGTACCCATTTCGTGTTTTTTAGGATTAGAAAGTTCATGACACAAGCGAAATCGAACAGAATAGACAAAGGGAGGTTGGTTTTAGAAGGTAACTCTAAGTTTTAATGGTTTCTGAAAAATTGTAGGGGTAGTAGTTTCGCAAACTTTTCAATATCCCGTAAGCGTCTCTAGTACAGATGAAAAATAAAAAACAGTTAAAACGAAATAATAAGAACACCAAAAATTTGGCAACGCAGTTCGGTACACTTTACTTATGTCTGTAGGGCCCTCACCCAGATTAATACTTTCAAGAAAATACAATAAATTTACACAAGGTCACACTTAAGCAACATCGCTCAATCCTTGTAACTATCTCTCAATCTTATTTCTCGTGAAAGATTTTCACACCCAATAATACGACCGACTCTTGTTAACCTCATCAGAGGATTTTTCTAACTACTTTCATTCAAGAAACAATTAATAAAAACTAACTCAAGTTAACCCACAGTGTTTTATCTCACAAAGAACATCTCACAACCCCAGATGAAGAAGTCATGCTGACCACTGAATCTCTTCACCGTAGCTAACCTTTTCTTCACCGAAACATGTCGTAGTGTTTCTTCAATTACTAACTAACGCCCACTCCACCGTAGCTAACATTCACTGCACCATTTACTTTTCTCACACAATACATGATTTTTTCTTCAGCTATTAACCCAGAGATGTAAGATAGCCATCGTGTGTTTTTTACACAAATTCACAATTAACGCACACCCAACACTATCTTGATCGCTTAACTAAGATTAACTTCTATTCATCATCAGAAACTTACACAATCCATACAAGCAAATAGAGTTCCATTGTAACCATGTAACCATCACTTCAAATTCAAAAACGCAACAACCTCATCCCTTTATTTTCTTCAATCCACAAAGTCCACAAAATCTGGCAGTAACAACATCAATTTGCCAACATATCCTGCAGTGAAGCAATTCAAGTTGTAGTAGAATTCTTTTACCACTAAAGTGTAACACCTACATCTTTTTGAATCCCACTACAATTAAGATTTTATACGTCCAATTAAAATGCCAAAACTAAATAAAAGATATATATAATATATCTTAACAGTTTCTTTGCCTTCTTATTTTTGCTCTCTCCTACTAAAATGAATAAAAGAGGAAATAGATAGAGAAAGAGAGGGAGAGGGGGGGAAGAGAGGGATAGTGAGAAATCAAAGATTCGTTTCAATGGCGGTTACGGTTTTATGTTGATCCTCTTAAGTTCAATCTTCTTCGTGGTTTTAATATGCCCTCCCTCTTCTCCAAAAAACCCAATATTTGACATAATAGCTAATTTTGTCTCGAGGTACTTTTGGTTTGGATTTTGATTTATGCAGCGAGGAGATACTATGGGTGTGCAAGAAAAATCGCAAGTAAACTCCAATTTGATGCAAATTAGTCCTTCTTTGTTGCTTTCTAACTGCTTCTCTGTTTTGCCCTAGAATTTTCATGTGTTATAGGTTCCTAACATGAAAATGACAGTTTGCTTCTTGGCTACGATTGATTTGCTTTGGCAATATCTTTAAATCTGGTGTGGAATTGTTCTGTGGAGTTGTTGGCTACCATATCTAGTGCTAGTTTAACTGGAGTAATACTTTAGTGTTATTTTCCAGTGGTAACTATGAGTACCAATACTTTTTATAGTTCTTCTATATGCTTTCAACGTGGAGCTTTGTAAATTTTTAAGTCTCTTTTAATGCGGGAGGAGAATGTCGAGTGTATGTGCTATACTTATGGTTTCGAAGTGACATATGCTGGAAGTGGTATTGCTACTTTCCAAGGTTGTTTATGAAGTTTAAACTATGATACAACTATCGTGTTTTTAGAAGTTTCGAGATAGTTTTCTTCTCTTTATATACAGACTATTCTTGAAGTCCTCATTATGGCTAAGTTTAGGATCTATAGGAAGCTAATTGGATAATAAATTCCAAGAGAATTGTTGTCATGTACATTTAAATTTTAGTGCTTTAGTGTGGAAGTAGCAAATTATGCTTACTGGAATTAGAATATTCAATTGGTGAATGGGTTGGACAAGTTCTTTATAAGATGCATTAGTTATGGAATATAGCTTATGTGCATAGTACTAGCTTTTGTTTGGAAGTATAGTGGTCCCTATTGCCAACTGCATGAGGAAATATTGAAGAATCCTTGTCATGATTTTGTTGTAATGGGAATGTAGATGCTTGTTGTTCAAATGTTGTTGCAAAGTGATTGATACTTTAGCAATCTTCCAGTAAAAATAGTAATATAATGATGTAGAGTTGATGAGCATGTCTAATAAACCAATACTTTATATTGATGATTTGGATGTATCTAGTGTTTTTCTTCCTTTTCATTGGTTTCAAGATCAATGAAATGGGTTTGTTAGTGAAATGATTGACAATTATTAGTGATGTTGCATATTATTAGTATTCCTGTTTGAGACATAGTTATTGTTTTTTCATAATTTCTTATTATAAAAAATATTGTAAACAATTTTAATCTTAATCATTATTCTCTGGTATAGGTTTAAATCTGGCTTCTCTGTTATATACCTTAAATATGTACCCTACTGCCCACCATTTCTTTCCAATTTAGACCATGCTTTAGTTAATTTGTATGGAGCAAATGTTGGTCCTTTTGAGGTTTAGACAACAACACTTCTTTTAGAAATCTTGTACTTCGAGGTTTAGGTTTTTAAGTAATAAACTAGGGGTGGCCTTTAACATTCGGGTTTTGAGAGTGCATGATGAACATTATAAAGTGATGGAAGATGAAGCCTATAATTATGATATACTCACTTGGATTAATGTTCAAAATAGTTTAGGAGAAGGGCACGACCATGGCAAAGTTGAATGATTCTGTTTCCGTTGACATAGAGAAGATCTATCTTTACGAAATGGTTGTTTGACTTATTATTTTATTTTATTATTTTTTCTTGGCATATTTATGCACATCTATTTGTAATTTTGTAATGACTTTATTACACATTACATGTGGGTCTATCAGAAACAGCATCTCTACTCGGTAGAGGTAAGACTGCGTACTATCGGACCTCTCTAGACCCCGCACCTCAGGGAGACTTCAACTGGGTACTGATAATGATGATGATGATGATAATGATGGGAATGACGTACATATATAGAATTCATATCATAAAATACAGACCTTAATTTTGAAATTTACAAGTGCTTTGTGGAAACTATTGGTAACCTTTTGATCATTGATTTGGCTCTAGAGATGAAGTGCTTTTAAACTATCATATTTGTCTTTCTCTATCAAGCTTTATTCTTATTATTTAAAGTATTTTTAACCTTGCTGAAGCTATGGATGCACTCAATGCATATATGTTACAACACTTGCGTTTTGTTTTAGTCTCAGGTTGGGTTATCGAGTGCTTACAAGATAAAGTAGTTATACTTTGGAAGATACCTAATGGTTTTTGCTGAATTACTTTACCATTCCATCACCTTACTTTTTCCTTTCCTAATTGAAAATAAACTAGCTTATGGCTTATCTTTCGCATATTATGGTCGACATATGAAGTTACTCTCATTGACATGAATAAACTTAGAGTTATTCTAGTTACGTTGTAATTTTTTGTAATCTCGGCATTTATAATTTGTAATCTAGTCTATGTATTTATTATTTTGTCTATAAGAATTGTTCAAGTTGTAATTAAAATCTTGTATGCGAAGAATATTCTTTTTTTGGTATAATTTAATGATATTTTTATATGCAAAGTTTCAAATTGTCGATTATATTTTTATAATAAATTAACAAAAATATAAATATTAAATTCAATAATATGGATGAAAAATGTCACAAATAATTATAATTAAAATGGTATAACATTTCGTTAAAATGTACATTAAAAATTTGACTACGTTTTACAAAATTTTTTAGTTACGTTTTTGAAAACGTAGCCAACATTTTTTGCTATGTTTTTGGTTGGTGTCAAACCAAAAAAAATAAATCACCGTAATTCACTAAATACAAGTATAGAGTGTGTAGGGATCATCTCTATAAAGAACGGTAGATTTATCTCTTTTACAAAAATAAATAGTAAAATTGGGTGGGTTTAAACTCATGAAAATAAGCTAACAATAACTCAAATCAAGAAAAAAAATACAAAGATGTAAATAAATTTAAGAAACTCAACAATGTAGAAAGCTTTTAGTCAAAGGGTGTATTTCCACTTTAATTTCATTACTTGATCATCGATGCAAAAAATCAAATTATATATTCATAAATAAACTAGTTATAGTTATTGGACTCTAAATAACCAATCTCTCCGCAGATTAAACTACTTGCAACGCACTAAAATCATATTTATTGCCACTTTATTAGTCTAAACATACAAATAACTATTTAATAATTTCAGGGTTATCAAATATAAGCCTTTTATTTAATAAATCCTAAAATAATCATAGACACTAAATATAGAGAATAAATAAATACTCATAAATATATAAGACAGATATGAACAATTAGATCCCACAATTCCACGGAATTAAGGCTTCAATACTACTTTAACTAAAAATAATAATTTATTTACAAGCTAAAGAGAAGAAAAAACACATGAATATTATTCAGAAGAAAAAAAATTCTTACGGAAGAACCCAACGTGAGAGAGCCAAAAAAAAAAATCCAGACTAAAGACTCACCTACTTACGGTTCTCTCATTTGAAAGCAAAAGATGGAAAGTAACATAGACATCTCCCAAAACCAGCAGCTGCCGCCTTTTCCAAAAATCCAACCACGTGTGTATCTGTCCGTTGAAAAAATATGTCTTTTTTTTTTCAAAAAAGAGCCCTCTATGCTAAAAACGTCTACAGTCCACTGTACTTTTTTGGACGACTCCTCTCTGCTGTATCGTTTCACCTGTTGCTGTGGACTCTATTGCTTTTCTTCATCTACGTTTTGTGCTTTTATTTCCTTTTCCTTCTACGCTGTCGTTTTTCTTTGAGTTGGTGCGTTGCATTTTCTCCTTCGGCTGCCTGCGTTTTGCTCCTGTCTCCTCTGTATTTTGGGCTATTCTGCCGCCGTTTTATTCCTTTTTTTTTTTGACTAATGGCTAATGCATTTCTAACTCCCAACTATTGTGTGTAGGGGCGGATCTACAACAGGGGCAAGTAGAGGCTCTTGCTCCCACTGCCTCCAATAAATTTCCTATAAAAAATTATCATTTTAAGTTTTGCCTCCATAAAAAAAATAAAATTTTACTTCTATTAAAATTTTGCCCCTATTAAAAATAAAATTTTATCTCTATTAAAATTTTGCCCCCACTCAAAAACTTTTTTGGATCCGCCCCTGACTGTGTGTCTTACTTGCTTCTTCTTGCTATGCATTCTACTTGTTTGCTGGTGTCTCTTTTGACTGCTACTGTTGTCTTCTTCTTTTCCTTTGCTGTGTCGTTTTTGTTCTTTTTGCTGATGGTGTTCATGTTGTCTCTGTAATATATAGTATAGGCCTTATTACATATTTCAAATCTACATGAAAGGATTAAAAATGAAGGTAATGCGGAATACCTGATTTCGGTTCCATCTCTGATTTCTATGCTGATTCCGAGCTCCAAACTATCACGAATCTCCCAGGACCTTTACGGAAAGTGTTTACCGAGACACGAGCTAAGTATTTTTATAGTTTTCTCAATACGTAAGCTCTCTTAACGGTTCAGAGATTCCTTATCCTTACGATTGATCTGAGCAACTATAGGAGACCTTAACCTTTATATAGCTTCCATATCGGACTTCCCCATCACAACACCGATATGGCTTCGGTCCATATTAATTAGGACTCATTTTTTACTCGGACTTTAACCCATTAATCTAGATCATTTATTAGGTCACTTTATTATCTTTATCTGGATCAATTTACGTCACTTAACCAATAATTCATTTAAAAACAAAAAAATGCAATTAATAGTTGTCCAATTTTATAGAAAATAACAAAATTGTCCAACAGTCTCCCCTTTGGACAAGCATTACTTACAGTTTTGACTCTAGGTTAAAAACAGTTTAAAAGGTCCGTTAAGCCACGCTATTGAAGTAGTCGACTAAGTTTTAAAACAAAACATTTGATCCAAAAATAATGAAAGTCTTCTGTCCTACAAGGCTTTCGATACCGAAAAGTATGAGATACATGAGTCATGTGTAACACAGATCCAATACAATTACGTATACCTAATACCTCACTAACATGAATGGGAAAATGGAGTGTGAAAAACTATGATGATACCTTTATGATCTAAATTATATCATCTTTGTTTGTAGGTCTCGACTTCTCAAACTTTATGCTAAACTGCATTAGAGAAATCATGTTTTCTCTTACCAAATGCTAAACAACATTAGAGAAAACTTGTTTCCTCTCACGAAATGCTAAACCGCATTAGAGAAAAACTTTATGTTCTCCAACTAAATGCTAAACTCCATTAGAGAACCTTTATGGGATTAAAAACTTATATCCCCCTGTGCCATGTCAAATTCGTGGATATCCATACTAAAACTGTATACGTTTAAATGACATAGGCACAAGGTCAATCTGTATATATGCCCAATGACCTTTAAATGCTTAAGATTGACACATAACTTAAGACTTTTATACGTATTACGACAATATATAACAACACGTATTACTGAGGAAAAACGATGATCATCTTTACCAACGAGCCATCATACTATCATAATACATCAAAATGTACAAATGTACATGGAGCAAACATAACGATCCCTTAACTAATAGTGTCTAAAGACGTCAAAACACCTATACTGTATACTTGTTTCACAAACATTGTAAGTCGATCCTTTAACTGAAGGACTTCGCCCACTTATGTACTTGTGTAGACATAAGTGGGCGAAGTCATTCAGTTAAAGGATCGATTTACAATTCCTTAGTCCTTAAATGCTCCAAACCTTAATGTCACCTTTTCATATCAACACCTTTATGACCAAATAATTGATCTTTAAATGCTAAGACCCTGTGATATTCTTTATTGTTATTAAATAACACTGTAAGAAGATTATCACTGTAGCACCTCACTCCCACAAGGCACGTACCCGACATCTATGGTTGATATTTGAGTCTGTGCCCCGCGAGGGTGGTATGCTAGAGCACTAAATCAGTCAAAACTCAGAACAATTTTTTTTAAAACAACAACGTACACACAATTTTTCGAAAATCCATAATCTATTCGGGCGCACTTTATTTGTAAACTTTTTCAATTATAACAATACAATCAACAGAATTTTCAATAGTCATTTGAGCCCTTTCACAAATATAAAACACTTTAGTCATAATGTCTTTACATTACAATATAAATCATATACACATTTTACAAAACTTTTGGAATACATAATTTGATACAAAAGTTGCGGAATATACAATTCAATAAAAAAAAATAAAGAAATACAATGTAGATGCGAACTGATCCCAACCTCTATCCCTTACTTGTTTGTTGTAGGGATACTCCCGTTTGCCTAACGGGGCATTCTTTTGATCCTGAAAAAGTATTTGCAAATTTTGGATGAGTTTTACGAAGTCAATGAGTGACCATCATCGATGGCTCACCCAGTCACATAACACATAATTCACATTTACATCATTTCACATTTCACATTCAATACAATTTAATCATTCATATTATGCATATGCAGTGCACATGAGACCCACTTTTCATTTGTTACTTTGTTATGACCGAGTGCCTAAACTGTCCCATATCTATTAGATACCGGGCTCATTACTAACTGTCCCTTATCCGATAGTGGTACAGGGCTCATTTTACATAGTTAGCCTTAGGCTCTTAATCACTTTTAAGCTTGAGACTCTTTTTCACACTTCGAGTTTTAAGCTCTTTTTCGGTAGCTCCTCAAGTCACAACTGCCATTATATTTCATGCATTCACGAAATGGAATGCATCAATTACATTTGCATATTCTCATTTACTCACATTCACATATGATTAGACCTTAGTCTGGCATTCAACATTAAAGTTGAGAATAACACTTTCATTCATATGCAAATGCACATTCAAAACACATTTATCATCGGACCATGCTCCGGCATTTAACAATCATATTATGTACAGTTATTTCATCTCATTCACATACAAGTAGAACTTTAATATCCAAATCAAACATCACAATCATCGGACCTTCATTGTCCGGAATCAGCAATCAAGACACATTCATTTGATCATTCAGTAGTCAATTAATACAAAAATTCAAACAAAACAAACATCGAAATGAGACCATCTAGGTCTACTCGCAATACGTTCCAGATTAGTATTAGCTTCCAAATTCTAGAAATGCCTGAATGCGAACATTTAACCTGCACAACCTATTTATGCAAGACACACGTTGCACACACATTAATAATGGCACAATTATAAACATTTATTTATGCACAACTGTGTATATGGACTATGCACAATGCATGCTCAATGACAATCCCGGGTACTTTACCAACTTCATAACTTAGTCACTCGTCATTTCTTTAAATCATAACCTCCATCCTTTGGTAATTTGATATCAAAAGCTCATCCATAAATTTTCCAATATATACCCGTATTTGACTAGTGAAGAGGAATTCCTCAGTGACTAGTAAAGAGGAAAAACAGAGTCTTTATATATATATATATATATCACTATCAACTTTCTGCTTAAAACTTAATATTTCCTCTCCATTCCTATTTCATTTCAGCTCAACAAATCACAACCAAATCAAAATCTATCATTTTTTCATAAACATCAAAACTAGAAACACTCATGCATTCTTCACATTTTCTGCACTTCTTCACCTTCATTTTTCTGCATTTTCAACTTTTGCATTAACTTCATTTTCTTTCTCTAACTATCATTTTAATCATTCTTTCTAATCTCCATACATCACCATACACTTATCTCTCAACTCTAAATTCATTTTTTTAATCATCTCTAAAATACTCCAAAACATACGTATATATATATATATATATATATATGAACAGTAAAAACATCAACATGAACTGAACATTCACATATCCATTTCTCCAAATTTTTCTGCTCTCATCACATACACATTTTCATTGATCTTTTAACTCTAAAAACTAGTTTAACACTATCTCATAACATTTCGATCATCAAATCCAAAGAAAATCAACATGTACAGCATACTCAAAAACTCCTCATTCATTTTCCAGCAAATATAAATATCATTGTTCTTAACCATTTAGCAGTGAGTTAACGATGCATGCTTCATTTCATCACATACACATTTTCATTGATCTTTTAACTCCAAAAACTAGTTTAACACTATCTCATAACATTTCGGTCATCAAATCCAAAGAAAATCAACATGTACAGCAGACTCAAAAACTCCTCATTCATTTTCCAGCAAATATAAACATCACTGTTCTTAACCATTTAGCAGTGAGTTAACGATGCATGCTTCATTTCATATAAAAATACATAATCATAACAAGCTTACTTGTTTAAAGCTCTAACAACTGTAAAAATCACGTAATCCTAATCCCTTATACAACCACGTACATTAACTTGAAAGTTAACAGGGGGTTCAGTTTTTCTTGAGATAGAAGAAAGAAATAACAAAGAGGAAGTGGTAGAGGGTAAAAGAAAACAAGATTTTTCTCTGTTGGAGATTTGATGAAAAACTTTGTGTTGAAGATAAGCTAGAGAAAGAAACTTTGAGAGAGATAAAGACAAATACCGTAGCTTGTCTTTCAAGGTTAATAAAGTTTAACTTTAGAGCTTGAACACCTATCCATTTCTTAACCACTTATCCACTTCCCTTTATTAAAACTCACTTAAGCATAATTTATACTTAAGTTTATGACTTAATAAAACCACTGAAATTGCAAGTTATAACCCATTAAATCACTTCTAGATTTTTCCATAAAAACATCATTTCGGGTTAACTCTGCATGTTCTTTCTGACCCCGATACTGAAATCATTTTGCAACACTTTCTTCTAGAAACATGTTCCCTTATGTCTTATGTTTTCATTGACACTAAAATCATCCAATTTGGTTCATTATTTTGAAATATATACTTCAAACGCTTTCATACTACTCTTGTCCAAAACAGTATACTATGCACATCTTCCATCCAGAATTTAAACATCTTAGAGACTAATTTAAAATTCGACTTCTTCAGATTATTTGTAGCCCTATGCCTCTGGTTTACTCCAAATTAAAAATCATATCATTTTGAATCCTAAAGATCCGTATATAATTAAAATACCAAAGTATGTTCAATAAAATAACACCAGTTCACTATTCCAACCGATTCCCTCACTTTCGTTAAATCAATGTTTTTCAAATCAATTCAGAATGCTGCCAATTTTTGTGAAGAGGTAGAAGAATGTCTTATGAATCCAATGGTTCAAGAATCAAGTCATTTTGATGTCTAGAGAGGAAGTTATGATCGAAACAAGCAAGATTGTTCAGTAAAAAGGAAAAACTCAAATGGACGATCGTGCTTAAGCACAACAGTGCAAACTGCCGTTTTTCACCAAAGCACGTTGGTGCAAATCCATTTAACTCAAAAAGTCTCATTTTTGCTATTCCTCAAAGCCACCATCATGCTTTTTCACGGCGGTGCAAATTGCCTAACTCCAAAAGTCACCATTGTGCTTATGCATGACGGTGCATTTCTATTTTGAATCTTAAAAGTCACCATCATGCACATTCTCTCCTTCTTCTTCACTGTGCTTCTTCTTCCTCGAGTCTTCATTTTTTTTTCTTTTCTAACTTAAATTCCTTTAGCTTATTGATAATGCATTTCATTACTCCATTCACTTTTTAAACAAAGCAGAATCAAACATATACTTCAAGGCTTAAAAATCCGAAACACATATTTTCTACCTCTCTCTACCGTATTTTTTTTCCATTTCTTTATTTTCATTTTCTGTATCTTCCCACTGATCTTCCCATTCCTAATTCATATATTCAGTCTTTCTATACCCATGACAACCTCTAAACATATCAAATGCAAACTTATATAATAATTGGTCAAAACCGAAAACTTCTCGTAAGCTTTCTCTCACTACTGTGTTTTCATCACTATTATTTTCAACCTCAATTATATCCTACACTTTCCATTGTAATGCTTTTCCCGTATCGCATTATCACTAGAAACTTTTCCTTAGCTTTAAACTCATTTAACGTCACTTTTAAACATGTATGTAGTGCACGGTAAAGTAATAAAGCAGCGTAATTGTCAATATTTTCTGCAATTTGCTAATTCACCAATCTTTCATCTAGCTCCTTCCTCAAGTTTAGTCACCGAAACTCTACTGCCATACTTCTCATGCAATGGACAGTCCTCAACATTAAGCCTCCAAAGTCACAGTCGTGCTTATGCATGACGGTGCATTTTCATTATAAATCCAAAAGTAGCACGACGGTGCATTTCCACTTTGACTTAGCATGATGGTGCATTTCTTCTTTTTCATTTTCACTGAATCTCATACTTCAAATGTCCATAACTTTTGATCCAGAACTCCAAAAATTGGAAACTTTATACTAATGGAAAGCTAAAAGAAAGATGTACAACTTTCATGAACACAATTTTGTCAAAATCAGCTTAGATCAATACAGTTTAATCCAGGAAATTTCACAGTAGTGCTAACCTTTCTAGCTTCTATTCTTCATTCCACTTACGTAAATTTTTATCAATCACTATCCAAAATCCATTTAATTCAGTTGTAGACCATTCTAAATTCTCAATCTACCATTCTAAATTATTTAACATCGAATCCACAAATTTTGCACTAATCCCATGACAATTCAATTATACCCGGAATGTCAATAAGTGCATGTACAATTATTTTCATGTGTGCAAAAATTCAAATCCGCATGCATGTATGCTGACATTTTGCTAAGCATGAAATGCAAATTTTGCTCTCATATTGTTATTTTCTCCATTATTGAAATATGGGTTCTAACCCTTAATATGGGGACGGGATGTTACAGCCAAAGTCATTACGATCTCCTTCAAAGACATCTAATCAGCTTGTGGTGCCAATGGTGGAGGTGGAGGCTCTAGCTGAAAGTAGGACTGCTCTTGATAGTAGCTCGGTGGAGAAGCTGTTGGACCCTGGACTTTCTCTTGATGCATTAAGCGTAATTTCGATTTATTATTGAGGTCTTGAGTGATGAATTTTTCAGTCGGATTTGACTTAAGCATGATTGAAATAAATTATAAGGTTTGATGGATTTATTTTGGAACTAATTACAATGTCGAGTTTAGTAGGACTGTTATGAAACATTCATGTTGCAAGATTTGTATAAGGGCTTTTGGGCTTTGGGCTTAAGGGCTTTAAGAAAGAGTATAAAAAGAAGAAGGAAAGAAATAAAAGAAGAGAAAATGAGAAGAAAAGAGGGAGAAGCCGTCGACGCAGAGGAAGAAGAGGAGAAGAGAGGAAAATAGGGTTTTGCGATTTTGGTGGATCGGAGCACTATCAAGTAAGTTCTAAGCTTTCTTTGCTTCAAGATTTGTTGTTTGAATCATGTTTAGTGAGATTTAGAACTGAATATAAGGATTAAATGGGTATGGGAAGAAATCTGAGAACGTCGGTGTTGAAAATGTCGAATTCTCTAGGGTTTGCGATTTTTGTTGTGTTGTGCATGATTTGGGGTTAGAATGAGTGTAGAAATGATGTAGAAG
>JANKOE010000009.1:29315501-29329920 GCA_026284465.1 Erythroxylum citrifolium | reverse complement strand
TAACAACCCTGTTGTAACCACCTGTGACCAACCCGATTTTGGTCGCTATAACTTTTAACGACCATTTTCTTATTTTTTGCAACCATTAATAATGGTTACTGAAACTAATTTTTCTTGTAGTGATTATCTTGTCACTATGTTTAGTTGTTGTAACTCAAGTACTAAGTCCTAAAATTAAGCCAACAAACATAAGATCAAGAAAGATAATTCTAAAATAAATAAATAAATAACATGATTATATTATTAAAAATAAAATGTTCCTGATATCCTAGTCTCTAGCAATGATATCAAAAACTTCTCTAAATTAAATTTAGCTTGTCTAAATTCATTCATTGTTTTTGGAGCTACCATAATGCTTATAAATAAAATATATGCCACAATGAGTATCAAATCCAATAAAAGCTATCTAAACACAAGTAAAATGCTAAAAATCATACTAAAAATATAACATAATTAGGACTTATCGTTAATCGTATGAATTATTTAGTAAGTGTGATTATCGTGGAATTATAATAAATAAATTAGTCTCATCATGTATGAGTAGAAAATGAAAGATCCAAACATCCATATTTATTAACATGTTACAAATATAATTAATTACTTAACTGATAAAGCAGTAGTATAGTAAGTTTCAAAAACAAGAATACAAGATGTGAGTTTCATCAAAAAAACAACATTAAAAAATTGAAAAATAATAATTATGGAAGAAGCGAAGTTGTCCTTTAATCTATTGAAAAGCAAAAGCAAAATCCATAAAGTGATTTATTCATATGAGTAATGGAAATGATATTATAACTTTGTATTAAAATTCTTCCACTTAAAGAAAGGTAGTTTAGCACAACTCACCTACAACTGGCTTATGTTCAAAGTAACATTTTGCTACTGATGAGGTCATTCTTATAAACTCATACATGTCATCGTATAGTTGACATAGAATAAGGCCAACTAAGAAGAACAAACAAAACTGTACTTGTCAATTTTAAAGTGGCTTCTCTACTTTACGTAGCACATTGAATGACTAGAGCCACTTAGCCCACCTTATCTTCCAAGTGTACACGAATTCGATTAAGCACTTAATCCTACCTGAATTGCCTCAGCTATAAAGTTATAACACATTCCATCGCCAATTCTCATCGTGGGTAGAAAGCAAAAGTCATTCCGCACTAGGATATTCTCTGACAACAGCTTCATTTGGGGTTTGTACGCTTAATACGGTCAATATCTTAATTAGTACTGGGTATGAACCATTTTGATGATCAACTTCAACTGTGCCTTTGACAGTGAGGTAATTGATATCATTTCACTGACCATCCATCCAACTCACAAGCCTGTTCTACTGGAAACAGAATCACACCAACTGAAGCTGACTTGATATATTTAGCGGGGCTTATATATTTCAACAAGAACCATCCTGTTTCTGAGTTATCTATCTCATTTGAGATTTGTAACTGCAGTCCCATAATCTTACAGCAGTATAATTCCGGTTTGGATTTGCTAGACATGCAAATTCTAGACAAGAAAGATAAGATAGGTGTTTCTTGGGGCTACGTCTTGCGCTCCACTTCTCCTCCACTAAAATGAACTTCGCCGGTGGAACTCAGTACAATGAAGCCAATCATTAATCTTGCATCCATAACATTGTCTCGTAGCATCTAAAGGCCCGGATAGTAACGTTCTTTTAAGTGCTAATGATCATTAGATTCCTTATGCTAGATTTGTTGGGGCCACTGTTAGTCATTAATGAGTTTGAGAGCTGAAAGGCCTGAAAGTGGGCGGCCTTAAATGAACGAACACCGTCGAGTGGCCGAGTTGACTCTTAGCAAAAGCTTACTGCTTTTCCTTTAAGTTCTTTCGGAGGAAAGTTAATGATACATTGGAAATATTCCTGCCAAGTATACTAGTTTATTCAGGTACGAGCCAGTGGTGTCATATGTCAACAGTGAATGTGAAATAGTATTTTCATCGTCACGCCCATCTATATTGACTCGGGAGTGATGATGAGAATAGGAGAAGATACAGATGAGGCCATTACTGATCATGAGTGTCTGTGGAGACTGGCTACGCTAGTCACAGCTCCTAGATTACTTGTTAGTAAAAAGCTAAGCTACAATATCTACTTTGGATGATTTTGCCGCTTGACGAATTGAAGGGGGGAAAGGCTAGGGATATGATAAAAAAAAATACGCTGAAAGAGCTGTCATGAGAATCAATTATTTTCTAGAGTAGTAGGTAATTTCTATGTGGCGCTTTGAGCGGTGAATATAGTCTTTTATAATTTTTTAATTAAAAAAATCAAAGGTAAGATATTAAAGAAAATAGTTAATTAAAAATAAAACACCTTAAATATTATTTAAATTGAGTATGTATATGATTTGATTCTGATTCGTTAAATAATGTGTTTAAAATATAAATTATTACATATATTTAACAATTTGATTAATATGTACTAAAAAATAATTAATGCTCATGAAGCAGAATGTTTTAACTTCAAAATTATAACTCAATAAAGCAGAGGATATGATATCAAAATGCTTATGAGAGATCTACAAACCCTTTAATTCATAAAGAAATTCAACCAATTAAAATTTAAATTAAATAGAATAAAAACTATAATAGTCTACATAAATAGGAAAACAAAATTAGAATTAACTTTATTTTATTTTAATACAAGAATAACGATTCTGTTAATTTTGAATTTTTATACTAGTTTTTATTTTAAAAAATTCTAGTTAAATAAAAAAAGAGACGAGATTGATTTGGGTATGTGAATTGTGATTTTATGTTATACTCTCTCTTATTCAAAATAAGTGTCGTTATAGAGGGATTTTAATTATTCAAAATAAGTGTCGTTTGTGACTTTTTTTATGCATATTTATGATTTTACTTCTAAAATTATCCTTTAATTTCTCACATCTTAATTACACAGATTACATAAATTATATTTTCAAGGCTCTTTAACATGTAATTAATAAGAGTGTATAAGACATTTCATTAATTTTCTTAATAAATACGCATTTATCTAAAATGACACTTATTTTAAATAAAAAAAAGTACCATTTTTTACGGAACATATATTTCACTTGACAAGTTAAAAGCATGAAAATTAGGAGATTAATAGAATAAACCACGATGCCCAGGAAACCTGGTAGTGAATTAGGTGAGATCCAATATTTACTTCCGACAAACTGAATCTTTTTACAGCCAGTGAAGTGTGTCTGTTTTCTATGATTGATTATATGGCAATTGTACATTGTTGTTGATGAGGTTGGTTTTGTATTGTTGTTCTTAATGTCATGTCAGCCACTGCACTCGCAGGAAGGACAACAGGATACACACAAGGGATGGGATGAAATCTGCTATACCATTAAACTGTGCGAGCAGATTTGAAATGGTGCTACTTGGACAATGATGCTCAATCATTAATGTGACTTAGCATTAACATCATATGACCACAGTAAAGCTTGAAGTGTGCAGAAGAAAAGCCAGTGAGAAAATGGAAAGAGGGCATTTTGATTTTCTTCACTAGGAATAGGGGCTAGGGCATCATTTTGTTGGCCACAACCTCGCAAACTGTACTCATAACACATGTTGTTTTCTATCAAGAAACAACCTCATTACTATTTTCTTTTCTTCGACTTGTATCATTTCTCAATGGGCGGGGCGCATTAATGTCAATAAGGCTATAAATATACCAACCAAATCCCGGTTTCCTTGCCTTGGTATTCATCGTGTGCCCATAAACTTTCTCTTCCGTTGAAAGCTTCGTCGCCTCTCTCTCTCTCTCTCTAGCTTTTTCAGAAAAATAAAAATAAGAACATTGTAACCGAGAAAATCATCTCTATACCTTGTTACTGAGGAAGGTCAAAGCTTTTTTAGTTGGACGCAACAGATATCGCTCTTTCGTTGACCCTATGGTTCGCTTGATAACCATTGTCTTTTAATGATGTCGTCGGATATAAGCTAGAGAGTTGCACACTACCTATTCCATCTTTTTTTTCTTCTGTCGTGTTTCATGTCTCAAACGGCGATGTTTCTCGCTTTTTTCTCGATATTGAGTTTGGATGTTTCAGTTATGGTGCTTAGTATTGGTCTCTGAGTAAATATATATATAGAGAGCAGAGTTTGGGAGTTTGATTCTAGCTGTTGGTGTTGATAGAGGAGAGGGTGTAACGAGGAATGGGAAGGGATCGTCTGTTGCTGGCAACGGTAGGACCGCCGATAAAGGTGCGTGCGGGTTTACGGAGAAAGCAGGCTGGTAGAGGCTCGTATCGGGGAAGCTAGCCGAGAGAAACAAACATTTGGGTTTTGCTTTTTGGTGGGGGTGGGGGGTGGGGGGTTTTAGGGGTTGTTATAATTCCCGAAAGTTGGTCTTTTTGTGGTGCCGGTGGCGGTGTGGACGCTAAGTGCGTGGCTTTAGTGTTTAGTTTTAGGAATTTTGTGGGGAGAAAGGATGGTAACTGACTTGCACTGTACTCTAAGGAGCCTCTGCCTCAATACCGAGTGGAAGTACGCTGTCTTTTGGAAGCTCAAATATCGAGCTCGAATGTGAGTACCATAACTTTAGTAGGTCCTCACAATTAAGAAACAGTTAGTGATGTTTTATGTTGTGCCATATTAATTTGTTTGATATGAATCGGTGATTGATTGGGCACGTTGAGAGGCTTGTGGTTCTTGTGATTTTGGTGAATCTGGAATCTAAACAATTGTAAGCCACTTGTTCTGGATTTGTATATTTAGGATGGATTTGTATATTTGTTGACAGATAGGATTATATATGTTGGGATGTGTTGTAACCTAGTTTTTCCTTAAAATAAGGTAGTTTGTTTGTAGTCTCTGATGTGAAGCAAGTTGAGAGTTCTCTCTCAATTTAGTTTTCAGGATCTTTAAGTAACGGCTTGTGTGTGTGTGTGTGTTTCTTCTTTTAATTCTATGGTACGATTTAAGCTTCTTTGGTTCTGATGGAGAGATCGAGATTCGAGAGCGAAACGAAAACCAACTATGTAAGTGCTTTGTTTTTGCTTCATGGAACATTATTCTGAGTACTCTTTAACTTCAATACTTATTCCGGCCCTTCTATTAAAACTTTTGTTATTTACTACATATGATAACATATATAATCCTATCTGTCAACAAACAAAGATTTCATCTAATGTAAATGACATCAATTACAAGATACATACTTCATGTTGTGTTCATTTAAGTTGTGTGTACTAAAATAGAATATAAATTGTCATGTAGTTCTTAACTCTTACTTAAAAACGTCTGCCAATTTGAATTAGTCCCTGATATGTAAGTTGCCGGCAATTACAACTTTAAGTTGCAATGTAATGTTTGTTATTATTTATGTCACACAAACTTCTGATAATTTTGACAATAAAAATTACACTATTAAAAGGAGGATTTAAAAGAGTGAGCGACCGAATAGGAATTAGGGTCAAGTAGAGGAACCAAAAAAATGGTTGTTTCATGTCTGTAGATAACGTGTGGAGTTGATGTGTATATAGTTATATCATATTTATTTGGTTATCTCAAAATATATGGTTTTACCTTTTACCATTTCTATCGGTGAGCTTTGGATACTAGTCCTGTTGATAACCTGGCTACAAGCAATTTGAAAATAATATAGAGGCCAGAAAGAGAAAACAAACATGCTTAGTTCTGAGGCTACAATTTTAGACGTCCCTTCCAGATTTGGTATTTTTATTTGAAGATAGTGTAGTGCTGGTAATTTTGGGGCCCTTTGAATTAGATCAAAGCTTGATAATTGGACTTTACTCTCAGTTTATATGTTTGACAGGGTGTTGACATGGGAAGATGCTTACTATGATAATTGTGAGCTACGTGGTCCTTCAGAGGGTCAACATTCTTGTGACACTCTATATGATTTGCATGGTGGGCATTATTCACAAGATCTGCTTGGATTAGCTGTGGCAAAGATGTCATACCATGTATATTCTCTTGGGGAAGGGTTAGTCCTCGAAAGCCATTTTAATAGATGAAGGGCTTTTATTTCGAATGCCATTTTGTAATTCATTTAAGTGGTGTGATGATTATTTGAGTTCGATTGTATTTTTCCTTTTACCAGGATTGTTGGACAAGTGGCAGTGACTGGAAAACATCAATGGATCTTTACAGACAAGCTTGTACCAAATTCCTTCTCATCTTTTGGGGTAAGTAGGGTATTGTATTTCGTTCATATTAGATTAATCATGCGACTGTATTGTTTTGTAATCTTTTGTCCATTTGAGTCAATTCACTTCTCTCTTCTTGTTACACTTCAGTATTCTGATGGATGGCAAGGTCAATTTGCAGCAGGGATCAGGGTATGTCGAATTTCTGTAACTTTTGTCTATATTAATATGTGATGGCTTATTGTCCAGGGTCATTTTCCAGGTCCATCTGAGATTATTTCATGTAACTGCTAATGAACTTTTTTCAAACTTGTGATCTGTTCCAAAATCATCTCTCTGTGGTATAGGATAAGTGAATTTACAATCTCAATTTTGCTTTATATGTTCCCTAGTTAAAGGAATTAGACATTTTCTAAAGTTCCATATCTTTATATCGTAATTAATTTTGATCTGCTTGCTGTATGCCTCGAATTTTGATGTTATACTGGTTCCTCTTTATTCTAGATGCGGGTGTCCTCTTTGATCTCAATTCTAATTGAATTAAGAAATCCTTAATGAGTATAAATGGTGTTATGCAGACTGTTGTTGTTGTGGCTGTTGCTCCATATGGTGTTCTGCAACTTGGCTCGTTTAACAAAGTAAGAATTTTAGAGTATCCTTCTATTAATTGTGAAAAAGCATGCAGACTACTGCTTTGGGCATTTAAGATATCTTATGAGACACATTTGGGACAGAAAACTGAACCAATAGCGTTCTCCATGTAATTTCATATTTGTTATGAATAAGAGATGAGCCTTTCAGCTGGCATTGATGTGTAATATAAGTTGATCTATGGATGACTATACAAGGTAATGCTCGTATAAGGTTTTCTTGGTTGGAAAAGTAGTTGGAAGAGGGTCTAGTTAGGTCTCAGTAACGCTCTGCTAACATTTTATCAATTTGCAAGTATTCTCCACTGATAACCATATGGATGCAGGGTATCGAAGAAGAAAAGAGAGGACCTAATGTTTAGCATCTTGGACGTGCTTCACACAATTTACTTTGTGTTTGTCTTTGTCAAATATATTAAAGTGTTAACTTTCATGGAGTTAGGTTTCTTTGATCTTGGATTTGCTGGTCAAAATAGCGCTTGCATGCCACTGGAATCTATATTTACTCCTGTTTTGAATGGACCAGGTTGTTGAGGATATGAAGCTGGTGACTCATATTAAAGATGCGTTTCTAACCCCTCGAGATTCATCAATTGTGCATGTTAGTAGTCCTCTAGAGTATAGTAAGAAGACTTCATTTTGTCCGGTAAATATCTATTGCTTTCCCCATCCACTCTGCACATTGTTTTTGGTAAAATTTCATGCACTCTATTTGTGAGTGTAAGATATGTGAATTTCACACCAGTGCGTTGGTTAATATATATAGGAAAATAGTTATCAGTTTCTCCTTTTGATGATGTGGACCTTACTAATACTTGGGTGCTTTCCTGTTCCCAGCCAGGCTTACCGATAAAAGTTTCTGCTCCTGGTACTTTTCCTGATAGTTTATGCTATCTTGATGGATCTGCAAATAAGGAATGCCCAAATGATTGGTTGCCTATGTTTCCAGAGTTACAGAAAAAAAGTGACGACTCTTCATATGTTTCTTCTGTTTGTCAGAAGACATCAATTGAAGCAATCAACAATTATGATGGAGTTGAAATATCCTCACAGGAGAATGATACGAGCCTAAACATTCTTCCATTCAAGGAAATTAATTCACTCTTGGAGCATCGAAATCAAGCAGGATTTAATTTGATTAGTGAAGTTTCTGGAGGAGAGACCAGCATTCGGAAATTGTCTGCGGAGGGATCAGAACAGACTAGATCTCCACACTCAAATGACTTGGTTGAAAATAATATGGGTACTTGTTATGCTATACTTCCAAGAACAAAATCCAAAACTGATTTTGTGAATTCCCCAACAGAACTTTTTGAGTGTACTCTTTGTGATGGAGTTAAACCAAATGACCTAGATACTCATATGAATGGGGTGTTGGACATACTACCTAAATCATCAGACAACAGCTTGAAAAAGGATCTGGAGTATCAGACTGAATCAAGTCACAGCAACATCTCTACATTTTTAAAGTTCTCTGCTGGATATGAGCTGCTTGAAGCTCTAAAACCAATTTCCTCAAAGAATTCTATGTACTTCGATTGTGAGGCAGGAAAGGCTGAAGCTGAAGATGTTGAGAATCTTGAGATGTCAACAGGGATGAATGAGAGCCATATGACATTTGATAGTGGCTCAGAGAGCCTTTTAGAAGCGGTAGTGGGCAATATTTGCTATGGTGGCACTGACGTTAAAAGTGAAAAATCTGTCTGTACATCAATTCAGTCTCTGTTGGCAACTGAGAAAATGCCAGAGACTTCCATCCACGCTAAGAATGATGTGCACTCAGCAGGGTGTTCAATTAGTCAGTTTGCTGTTGATGAAGAGAGTATGCGTCATCTCTCCAATTCAAAGGAGGTGTGTGGCGCTAATTCTAATGAATTTTCATCAGTATGCCTTAGTACTTGTGGTGAGCAATTGGATAGATGTTCAGAGCCAGATAGAAATAAGAAGAAGAGAGCTAGGCCTGGTGAAAATTCTAGGCCAAGGCCAAGGGACCGACAACTGATTCAAGATCGTATTAAGGAGTTGAGAGTGCTCGTGCCTCATGGATCGAAGGTAAGTTTCCTACATACCAACACACCTTTGACTTGGCATTTTCAGTTTCTATTCTTGTAAATCTCACATATGAGATAGGCTGAAAAAATCTAAGAAAATTGCAGTGTAGTATTGATTCATTGCTGGAGCACACAATAAAGCACATGCTCTTTCTTGAAAGCATCACAAAGCATGCTGCAAAGGTCAATAAATGTGCTGAGACAAAGGTAAGGCCTGGTACCTTTTTATACGAGTGCTAATATGAAATTCATTTCTTCATCAATCGATGGACTATGTTTGTTTCCCTGTAATATTTTCACCTATAAATATGAATGCGAAGTTCTCATCAGTAATAAGCCAGTTGGCATTATTAGTATTGTTCCATAGGACCAACCCTCAAGCATATGCCCCTAGATAGAACTAGCCAGTGTCTGCTGTAGAGACTAGGGGGAGGGTGGTAGGTTTACTACTTTACATTGCTCACATTGAGTGCCATACTCTAGTTAGTTGGCCATTTTGGCCATCTTGAATTCAACAATTTTGGCCATCACTTGGAGCTCATAGTATGTATTACCAGCACAGTCTTCACAGCATTTGAATGCTGTCATAATTACCTTACTGGTCAATTTTGCAGATGCATCACAAGGCAACAGATGGTCCCTGTCAGGAGCAAGGTTCAAGCTGGGCATTAGAAGTGGAAAGCCACCTAAAAGTTTCTTCAATAGTAGCGGAGAATCTGAACAAAAGTAGGCAGATGCTAGTGGAGGTAACTACAGGTTGGATGTCTAAATACCATATTAAACTTGTTCATCTGTCGAAAATCATCAACAAAAAAGGACCTCCAAAGAAGACCTTTTCTTTTCTTGGCTAATTATTGGTGCTTAGAAGTACTCTGATTTGTGCAGATGATTTGTGACGAGTGCAGTCATTTTCTTGAGATAGCAGAAGCTATCAGAAGTTTAGGTCTAACAATCCTGAAAGGAATTACGGAATTGCATGGTGAAAAGACATGGATGTGTTTTGTGGTTGAGGTAAGGTCTTAGTTCTTTTATGAATTATCTGGTATGTGGTGAAGTAGACATTCATGGGCTTATTCTTTACCCCGGAGATAACAGAAGATGTCAATGTTTAAATATACTAGAGTATATGCACAGTTGTAATCACTTGATAGAACTCCTTGGCGATTGCATAACCTTCTTGTTGGTTTTGGTAACTTACAGCCTTGGACCATATAGTGCTCAAAACTTGCATTTTTATGATACAATTTCATGTTCTACATGAATTATTTTGAAGTTTCATGATAAATTTAAAACCAATTTATACCTTCACTGGATTCGCATGTTGTTGACATAGATGATTGACTCACCTAACAAGAAAAGCTCCTGATATCGAAGCACTTGTGGGCTGCAGAAATGGAGACAGCATAAACATCTCCATCTCCTATGCTTAATTAATTAAGTGAATTTTTTCTTTTACCATAGCTCAAGCTTGGTTACAAATATTTCAGGGAGAGAACATCAAAGTGATGCATAGGATGGACGTCTTACGGTCCCTCGTACAAGCGTTGGAGCACAAAGCTACGAGCTAACATCAAAGGTTGGTCAGCCCTTGGGGATGTTGTAAAGCAGCCAGTGTTTGTGATCTTTGATTGGCGTTTTTTGGTTGTGTTTCTTTTTGGTTTTTCCCTTCTCCTATCATTTCCCAAAAGAACAAGGAAACTAGAGAAAGGGGAGTGGACGATGTCTTCTGTTAAAAGAGTTTTCATAGATTTATTAGTCTGAAAATATAAAATCTCAACAGACTACAGTTTGAGGCTATTAGGTAAAATGCAAATGATTCGCTTACAGGTTGATTACGCTGTGGTCTTCAATTCTGAATGTTTAGCACCCAAAAAAAAAAAAAAAAAGATTGCCTAGACCAAGATTTGTAAAAATGGCGAGCGAGAAGATGATATTAATATCGGTTGTTGAGATGTTGGACGTACCTGAAAATGGTGGAATCGAAAGAAAGAAAGAAATCATAGTTTAAAATAGGAAAGGGTTGAGTTACCGTCTAATCCTTTGGACTTAAAGTGGGACATAAACTCGCAAAAATGTGTATCCCTGTATATTGGTGCATCGTCGGACAGAAGCTCCTTCAAAGCTCCGTAGGGTTTAAAGTTATTAGCTGTACTTGGATAGAAAAAGCAGGCAGCTGAAGCTCTTGATCCCGCGCTTCCCACCAGAACTCTATGCTCTACGCTTACGAACTTCTCATTGGTGATGAGCTGTATTCAACTTCAAATTCAATGAATTTATTTGTTGGAATTAGGAAGATATAGACTCAAGTTAAAAGTAAATGAATGAATCTTTACCTGCATCAAGTCCCCTATGTTGACTACTAGGGCACCATGTAGCGGGGGAACATCAACCCATTGATTACGAGTACAAACTTGGAGGCCACCTTTGTCGTCCTGAAGGAGTATTGTCAAAAAAGAGGGGTCCGTATGCCTTGTGGCTCCCCATGTCAGATCTGGCTGTGGACAAGCCGGGTAGTAATGGCACGTCAATGATTCAGTTTCCATGCAATCCATGCTTATCAGATGCTCTCTCCTTAGCCCTAGTGCCTCTGATAGCAATTCTGCCACCGTTCTCCTCAGTTTTATTATCTCTTTCATGTACTCATTCACTGCTTCTCTGCAACATATATAGTTAATCATATCCAAACTTTTGCATCTACATGAATCCCAACAATTACCTCTCTATACTTTTACCTGCATATTTCTGGGAAGAGTTGAGGTTCTATTTCACCATCTGGGAAGTAAAATGATACCGTATCCCTCCAATTTGCTGGTGCTTTACTCACTAGAAGATCTCCATTACTAAAGTACCTCACTCTTCTGTTTGCGTCTCGCGAGTACCATTTCATCTTCTCTTCCTTTGATCCTTCATGGAACTCTCTCACCCCTGCTAGCATGTCGTCCATTACACCAACAGGAACTCCATGATTAACCATTTGGAAGAGACCCCATGTTTCCGATGCTTTCCTAATCTCTTCTACTATCTCCTTCCTTCGACAACTTTCAAACCCTTCCAAGTCTATCACCGGTATCTCAAAGCTGTTTTTATCATTTTTATCAGATAACAATGGAGAGTTTTGCTCGTTCTCTGGCGGATGGACAAAAAACCTTGGGATTTCTTTCACGCCATTGTCTACAAGTCCTTTAACTCCAGCTTTTGTTTCATCAAATGCCTTCACTTCCTTTGCCTTGTCATATTTGGACCCTTCCCCAGGAATAACATTGCCTTCCATGGTTGGTATTCAGTTGAAGAGTAGATATCGAAGGTCAATAGTAGAAACTACTACTGATCAGCAAGAGGTGGATGCTGGAAGCTGAATGGAGATGGAGGAATTAAACGGTAAAAGAGAATGAATGCCTTGTATTATTAAAAAGAATTAAGATAAGGAGAGAAAGAGCCAAACTTGGTAATAGACCACGCACTAGGAGATAACCAAAAATTGTCCTTTTCTTTAACCATCTTAGTCTAGAGACGTAACCAGACACATTGCATGGGCAAATTAGAAACTTGTCTTTTCCTGGAAATTATTTTGGCCTTTCAACTTATGCCTTACACGGATCAGTATTGCCAAAAAGAAAGGAATAGAGTGAAGCTAGCCACTTTCATCTCATGCAAAATCAAGGTCCACAAGAATCTTGAAAGGGACAACCAAAAACCAAATAATTCAATTTATAATCAGAGCATCCGATTTTACTTTCTTCTTGATGTATCATCAAATGGGGAAATAGCGTTTGGCAGTAGATCAAAATCAAGAATTTGGGACCATAGCATCGTCAGTTCCACCGAGCATGTAACCCACAGAATCTTTTACTTAATGATCTAAGGTTGAGCAGAGATATTTCTGAAAGTAGTTTGGAAAACTTGAGAACAGGGTATGCATTGAATCCAATACGGACCTTTAGAAGAAGAGGGTATCAACCCAAACTAAACAATTCATAGATGTCAAAAAAGAAGGCAAAGAGGATGCTGTTAAACAGTTGTTAACATTAAAAACATAACTAAATGCACGTTTCTGTTCATCCCACGATGTAGTATTTTATTTGTTTATAAAAAAAAGTATTCTCATTCCTCCATCATCAAAATGTATATATTAATTTATTTTCAGAATAAAGCTCTAAGTTTGTACCTTTTTTACTTTTACCGAGATTCCAATTTGTGTTGATTGATTAAACTTTGTAAATAGTTACTTGGTTGCTATCAGCCAAAATGATAGAGATATAGTATTAGGTCATCTAGATTTTGTTCTTTAGTGTGTACTGGGTGGAGTGATGGAGTCAAAGTTGAACTATTTTTGGTACTTCGCACCAGTAATTCTTAAATTTTCTAACTTTATTTAACGAAGTCTATCACCATTATAGAGTCCTCGCTTGGTCTCCATTTATATAATCAATTACCACATTAAGTTTCAGCATATTACATTGCACCCTATAAATGTATCGGGCATAAAATTAGTGTACTGCAAACTTTTCTCTCAAGCTTCAACTTGAGCATTCGTCAAGAAAATCTACCGTAAGAGCACAAATCAAATTTCTGCCACTACATTTCTAATGGATTAAATATGTCTAAGACATCGAAGGAAAAAGGAAAAGGTTTAATTTTGATCTAAGAAACAAGATACACGAATGTAAAACAACAAAACAAGAATACCAACTGGATTTGCATATCAATCATGTTATACCTTAAAAAATCAAGGGGAGAGAAAGAGAGCGCAGGTTGAGATAGACTTACCGAGCAGCCGTATATGGGTTTCCTCTGTGTGTTCAGTTCATATTGTCTGAAAATGACTACTTAGCTGCTGAAAGTACAGTTACGAGATATTAGTTACACATAGAAGTACGTGTGATGTCAGGAAGAAGCTCTTACAGGAACCGGAAATCATATCTGTTGTGCGGAAACGTGAATAAATTTAGAGTAAAAATAAAACAGCAACAAAAGAAAGAACACCAAAATTTTTATACTGGTTCGACAATGCCTACGTCCAGTTTGGAGACTACTGAGTATTTCACTATAACAACGAGAGCATACAATAGTGTTTCCCAAGAGACCCAAAATAACCCAAGCTACTACTAGAAAAGAGAAAACAAAACAATATAAATAATTTTTCTTTTCACTCTCCCTTTCAGTATGCTTCTCTCTCCTTTCTCTCGAAAGTTTGGCTCTCTCACTCTTCTGGAAAACGCTCTAATCTCTCACAACTTCTCCAACTTAGCTCTCTCCCTCTCCTCCTTCGTTTGCTTCCCTTTTATAGAGAATTAAATGGGTGTGAACCAAGCCACCATGGTTGAAGCCACCATTGTTGAAGCTTCAATTTTTGACTTTGCTTTGAGCCAATATTCAACAATTTTCACCTTGGCTCAAATCCTCAAAGCGAAATTTTCAATAGTCGTCTCCCAATCCTTTACGGGGTAATCAACAAATTTTACAAATGTCAATCAAGTCTAAGCAATGCTTAAACTTGAGTAACGAAACTAGTTTTGTCAACATATCAGCAGGATTGTCGGCGGTCCCAATCTTCTGAAGAAGAATATCTCCCTCATCAATAATCTCA
>JANKOE010000009.1:29123752-29136862 GCA_026284465.1 Erythroxylum citrifolium | reverse complement strand
TGTCTTCGTCCTCTGAGGACGGAACAAAAATTTCTGTCTTCGGTAAGCAAACACCCCTGAAGACAAAAATTTCTGTCCTTGTCATCCGTCCTCGCGTCCTTAGACGCTAACCAAACGGTGTATAAGATAGCTGAGAGCTTTGTAAAACAGTTCTTCATGAGAGAGCTTCGAAGTGAGAGTTCCTTTAAACGGTGCTCTTGTAAAGTCCTTCGAATAGGAGGCCATTTGCGTTGCTTTTGTATTAATAATATTGAATAGACTAATAAAAGGTTGACATTATCGTATCTCTACTATTTGCCTACTAGATTATTTACGTAAAACACCTATATGAATAAGAGTGTGAGTGGAACAATTAATAACAAGTGGTGTGAGACATCCAAAATTAACTAGAACTATTGATCGACGGTAACAAAGAAAAGGTTGAATTGAGTTTTGGGAATGACACGAGAATTTTAACAAAACCACTCCAATTCCGCTGCATTAAAAAATAAATCCCGTTATAGCGTACATGGTGGTGAAAGTTGCCTGAGTTCTTGTGCACATTTTCTAGAAGCAAAATCCATGTCAGGTGCACTTAATTTGCCAATTTAAAGATCACGAAGGAGCTGGTCTACCGTCGTTACGCACGTTTGCCAAGTAGGTGCATACAGGGATGTAGCATTACTGGCCCTCAAAATTTATAAAAATTAAATATTTAAATATTTAATATATATATATATATAAAGATAGAGTTATTTGAAGCTTATTGATACATTGGGCCCTCCAAAATTTAAAAACTTACATATTTGGACCCTCCTATCTTAAATTCCTGGCTCCATCACTAAGTGCATAAGTAGATGATGATCATTGAGAAAACACGATATAAATTTTAACTTCAATATTAAACTAATTGCAATTATGCACCATGTACGAGTAATTTTTTAAATGTTTCTTCTGTTTAAACTTATACAATATTAAAGTTAGATTAGTTTTCAAAACATACATTAACTTAAGTTAATTTTGTGGCATGCACATACGCATACACATAAATAAGAAGCATTAAAACATTGTATAAAACAAAAACTAATACGTTAACTACAGATGCACTTCTAATTGTATAACAACATGTGTACTGGGGCTTCAAATACTAGATCATATCCGTTCTATTATAATCAAATAATTTACTCTTTCTAAAAATTATTTTTTATAAAATCTCAAAGATCTATATATCATTTTCATAATTAAAATTTAATTAGTTAAGTCAAATAGGAAAACTTTCACTGTAAAAATTATTCTTAACATTAATTCCTTTAAAATATAGAAATTAAAATTAACTATCTAAAACTTGTAAAGTTATAATGCGAAGAGTGTTTTAAGGACAAATTTTCTAAACGTTAAACTGTCGGCTTCTAAAATGTTGAAGTATTTTGAAACTAATATCGAAAGGCCTCTTGTTTCTATTTATATTTTGAATTTTCTGTTTTTATTTTTAAATTTAGTAAAAGTATCCATTTATTTGAATTTTTGATTTCAGTCTTTAGTTTTCAAAATTTATGAAAGCTATAAAAAGCTTTTTTTTATAATCTAATTTATATTTTTATTAACTTAATTTAATTTAATATTATATTATATTTAATTAATTAAATTATTTATTTATTTATAAAAATTATGAAAATTTGAATTCAATTTAGAAATCAGATTTTTTTGCAATTAATTAATTTTAATTTAATTTTAAAAATTATTAACAAATATAATTAAATGTAAAATATAATCAATATATATATTTCAATAAATTTTGATTTTATAAATAAAATATATTTAAAAATAAATATTTTTATTTTAATAAAAATAAATTTTAATATTAATTTATTAATAAATATTATATAAGAGATTAAAATAAATTTAATTAATTAAAAATATTATTTTTAGTTTTTATCTAATATATAATTATTATTAGTAATAAAAATATAACTACATTAACATTGCCTAGTGAAGGAAGATGGTATTGGTTTGCGGCATTTGTATGACATATACTTGGCTTTCTTGGCTAAGTTGTGTGGAGATATCTAGTAGGTAATTCATTATGGGCATCCTTCCTAGCAGCTAAGTTTGGAATTAGAGGCGATCCGAAGGAGATTCAACCTAGATTAACAGACTCTCTGACTTGAAAAAGAATACTCGCTATTCGTGAGTAGATTTAAGATTGCATTGCTTACTTTGGTAATAAACACATCTAGAAGGACACTACCACCGAAGAATTCCTGATGACTTCTGCATATAACCGTGTTAGAGATGTGGGCACATGAACTATAATAAGTTGTAATATTTGGCACAAAGGGATTCCTTTGAAAGTATCACTTTTCATGTTGTACTTATGGAAAAACAGGCTTCCTCTGGATATTCCCTTACGAAGGCTAGGGATTCTTGGAATTTCGAGATGTAATTGCTGTCAGAATGGTTGCAAAGAATTTGTGGACCACATGCTCCTTCTTGGTGATTGAGCTAGGCACCTTTGGAGATTTTTAGGTATGCCATTTGGTTTTGCGGATCCATGCTATAGGTATAAAGATATGTTAATACGGTGGTGGTCAGCTAAGGATAATCCGATTATGAGACTGGTCTTTTATTTGTTGCCATCCTTTATTAGCTTGATTATTTGGAATATGCATTACTCGACAAAATTTGATAGATCGCCTCCAACTATCTCTTTAATGATCTCAGAGGTTATTGATTATATCTCTTATATTTTACAGGATTATCTTTCTTTGGCCATTTCAAGTAAACAGTGGCAAGATATGGTAGAGACTATTGAAAGGCAAGTTCGGCCTCACAAGGCTTCCCTAGTGTGTTGGTGCAAGCCCTCCTTGGGATTTCTGAAGTTGAATACTGATGGTTCGTCGAGAGAGAACCCAAGGCTAGGTGGCAGTGGTAGGATTATTCGAGATGGGTTGGGAAGGTATGTATTGGCATTCGCGTTTCCTATGCAATAGGTTATAAGTCTAGAAGCTGAAACACAATCTCTTTTGCAAGGATTGAAGCTTTGTGTTGAATTATTACCCAATTCTCGGGTAATAGTTGAGTTGGATTCCAGAGTTTTGGTTGAGATGTGCCTTGGTAAAGTTTAGATTCTATGGAAGCTGGCATATTGGTTAGCTGAGGTGTTGAGGTTCTCTTTTGTGGATGGTTTTCTTCATTGTTATAGAGAGGCAAATCAAGCAACAGATTTCTTGGCAAATCTGGGATGTTCGTTGGAGGGTTTGACCACACATAGTACTCAATCACTAATACCTCATACCTTAAGGGGTATTGACTTTAAATAGGTCATGCTTGCCTTCACTAAGAGTAAGAACTGTTTAACTATAATAGATAATAGTGATATTAGTGTATGTAATTTCTTTATATTTTCACGTCTTTGATGTTTGGCATTTAGTGCTAGATTATTTGTTAATGTCAATTTTATTTGTTTCAGCATGTTAGGTTCATGCTCCCCTTCTCTATACTTTTCACTTTTTTTATTAATAAAATTAGGTATCCATCCCCTCTGGGGTGTGGCCTTGGTTAGACTAAAAAAAACAATATTGACAGTAACAACTAAATAATTCTTTGTTTTTATTTGATAAAAATACAAACTATAAACTAATATATTACCAATCATTTTTTTTTCTGTTTCTTACCCGTTTATTTCTTCCTGTACTAACTAATCAAGCACTAGCTCAGTTAATCGGCAAGGATGTGAGTTTCCTTTTGTATCAATCAAGGTGTGATTCTTTTGGAAAAAAAGAAATTTAAGAATAATATTTTAAGCATATTATGCCCGTGAGAAAGGAAATATTCTTAAAATTACCCGATAAAATTTTAACTTCAGAATTAGACATATTCATAATGGATGTATGAGAAGGAGAAACGGAAGGAAAAAAAAAGAAAAAGAAATATTAACCAGTTTGTATAATAAGATTTTATAAAAGTCAGGATCGAAAGTATACGGAGACATAGGTAACAGAGAGTCAAGCAAAAAGGTAGGAACCGTTTCAGCCTTAGTGACAGGTTGTGATGGGTTAGGTTTATTTTCCAAAAAAGAATGGTACAAAGGGACTATTAAAAGTGTTTCTTCCAATTTTATATTTAATCTTACATCAAACCCAACAAAAGAAAAAACTACGCAGAGTTCTATTGTGTGCTGCTTTTTAGATTAGTTGAACTCATCCTACATTATTGTTTAGGGAAGATGATTATGGACACCATAAATTAGTTTAGCATGACCTCTTTTTTCAAGATTGAAGTTCAAGTGGCCAACAAGTATATAAAAGGAGGCATTTCAATGGTGGGATTTAAATGCTTG
This sequence comes from Erythroxylum citrifolium, assembly GCA_026284465.1. Lineage (NCBI taxonomy): Eukaryota > Viridiplantae > Streptophyta > Magnoliopsida > Malpighiales > Erythroxylaceae > Erythroxylum > Erythroxylum citrifolium. The sequence goes on along the minus strand of JANKOE010000009.1, from coordinate 29,132,544 downwards.
CTTCCATGCAGAAAACTTGCTTTGGGACGTCCACCTGCTGTCTTCCAACTGTGGTCCATAATATATATATATAGTCTTGTCATCATTCTTCACCAGTTTAGCCATTTGTGTTTACAGAAAACATTTACCAGAAGTTGTACGAGATTTGATGTTTTTTGATAAAAGAGGCAGGTATAGGAGAGCCTATGAACGCGTGGGTGAGAATGGAGAGGTCACAGGTGGTTTAAATTGGGGGTGCTGTTGGATGAGAGGCCGAAGTGCACGTTTGGCAAAGGTCTACATGTTAGTGCCTATGTGTGACAACAGAGAGTGATTGAAAGCGATTAATCAATTATCTAGGAGAATAGTTATATCATAATAATACAGGATTGCTCGACAAGATGTTAGCTGCTAGGCTTAAACAAATCTTAGACAGGAAAAAGAGCAACCATCCTCTTTTTTCTATTTGTTCTTCCCTTGCAGTCAAGTGTTCTATTCCAGTGTCACTATCTTTTGTTTCTTTTCTTGTTTGAAATATGCTTCTTTTCCTCTTTCTTTAGTCTCTGATTATATGTAGTTAATTGGTATTCGGAGTGTCTCTTAATCACCATCGACCATCTAACATCAAACATTAACAATATCTTACAATTTCACTGATCTCTTCAAAGTTGAAACTATCAATTGCTTATTCAATTGATTGTGTTCCCTTGTTGATGGAGTATATATCTTTGTTTTGGGAACATAAGCTTGTCCTATTTTCAAGAATGTTTAGTCAGCTTTCCAACATGTAGCAGTAGAAATTTGGTCACCGGGATGAAGAAGTTAATTTGAAGCAGCTAATCTAAGAAGAAGGCTCCTGCCCACGATACCATGATTGTAGCGTTCAGGAAACTCTGGGACGTCCTTAATCGGAACTGAGAAATTTCTACCTCAGGGTGGTTCAACAAATGAAAGATCTAGTGATGTGCATGCTATTCCATGTATCCCAGCTACCTTGACTAACATAAACTCAACTTACCTACATGTTTATTTATCGAATTAGATATAGTGACCACGATGTGATTTTCGAGACATGCATGCTCTAGGTAGGTTCAGCTGCTGCCATTTTAGGTGCTCTCTTCTATTGTCTTCAATGTGCTCCAGTCCCTTGTTAGTGTTGTCTTGGTAAATTGAGTATTTTATATGTTAGAAATGCAACGATGATTTCTTTTAATAACATTAGTAATTCTCACTCGATGCATATTCAGTAAATTCTTAAAAATATGCGTCAATGATGTCGTTTCTCATAAACAATTTAGAGTCAAACCACAAAACTCGATCTAATATATTGTCTAATAGACAAAATGGCATAATATTAACATAAAGCCAGAGAAAGAATTCAATTAGCTAGAGGATCTATCTACTTACATGTATCAAAGATCAATATAGTTCTCTGGATCCCCCATACAAGCTGAACATTGGGTGTGGGGAAAGGTGTCTTGGCCTTAATTAGTTACATTTGTGAGAAGTAGAGAGTGATATAAAAGCACTAAAGGAAAGAAGAACACGTACTTCCATCAGCAAATGCCCCAATACACACAATTCTACTAAACCCTTTTACATAACAGGTCTTACAGCTTGATGAATGCATCCCTGGAAGTAAGAAAATCTTATTATTGGTGATTAAACTAGGTTGTAATTTGATCATGGCAAAGGTGTACTTGGAACACTTTTTGAACTCCCCTGTTTAGATATCATGTTAATGTATCCTCAACTTGGGAAATATTACTGCAATTAACAGATTTTAGGATCATTCGAATATTCAGAATAATAGATCTGATCATCAAGCAAATAGAAATGCGTTTGGTCTATGGCAGTTCTTTTGTCGTATAAGGATGATAAAAGGAATCTCATGTGCTGGAAGGGTGGAAGAAGGTTTTCTTAAGGGGAAAAAAATAATCGAATATGTAGGCCATTGAGGGAACCATTTGTAATTAAGTATTCATTATTTTATGATCCACCTCCCTCCTTCTCAGGTGTTTATAAGCATGGCGATAAACGCCTGCACAAAGCAGAGAACTAAAAAGAACACTAACCATTTGAACACTACCAGAAGAAGATAATCAAGATGACAGGTTCTGGTTCTCCTTGTGGAGCCTGCAAGTTCTTGAGAAGGAAATGTGTGAAAGGTTGTGTTTTTGCACCTTACTTCAGCCATGAACAAGGTGCCACTCACTTTGCAGCTATTCACAAAGTTTTTGGTGCAAGTAATGTGTCCAAATTACTTGCTCACCTACCTGTGAGTGATCGTTGCGAAGCTGCTGTTACAATCTCATATGAAGCTCAAGCAAGGCTTCAAGAACCCATTTATGGCTGTGTCTCGCACATTTTTGCCCTCCAGCAGCAGGTCCGATACACTTTGACCTTTTTATTCCAATTGATGATGATGAAACTGTATTTCTTTAGGCTTTACTCTAGATAACCGTGTATTGTTGCTAATTAATGTCTTTCTGTGTTTAATCTGGCAGGTTGTAAACCTGCAGGCAGAGTTGGCTTCTCTCAGGGCACAAGCAGCTCAAAACTTTCTCAATGCATCTACTACAGTGAGTTCTGGTAAACACCCTTCTTTGCCACAGGATCTTCAGAGCTGGTTTCAGTCAGAGAATTCAAATATGATGTCACATCTCAATCCAAACCTCAACAACACCATGGCTTACGGTGGAAAAGGGTTTATGGACCCAACCTCCATCGGAAATTATGGAAATTTAGCAAATTCATTTGATACCTTTGAAGAAGCTTCTCAATCCCTGTCTTGTTTTGACATGCAATCAGATAAGAGGCAATGGACTTATCAAGATGCTGATGATCTTCGGTCAGTGGCCTTTGGCTATGCTCAACATTCATGAAGAAATACAAACACCTCATGCTAGCTGGAGATTATTTGCATACCATGGAATATGAATTTCTGTTGATATAAATAAAAGCTAGGAACCCCAGAATTGTTCAAACAATCAAAAACCCTAAATGCACCACGTCTCCCTTTTCGTTAATCTAGTGTAATCACAGATGCGGTTAGAATCTTATTGAAGTTCTATAGAGAAGATAGACTTGTCGCATTTTGAGTTTGATTATCTGGGAGTATTAAACTAGCAAGTACCTTGACTTCAGAGTGAGAATTACCTACAACCTGTTGGATCGTTAGCCTAGTGATCAATTTACTCTACTAATTCTAGGACTTTTTTACTAAATTCATATGCTAGATATAGGAATGCATAGACTGTATGTGCTTCTGTATGAGCGTTAAACTTGGATGATAATTTGATGGAAGAAGAAAAAAAATGATGGAAGAAGACAACAACCAAAACAAAAAGAGAGGCTAAAATAGATATTATGAGAAGTAGATGGAGAAGTTAACCTAGAAGATTAAGTTGGTTGAAACTTGAAAGGCAAATTTATGTACAGTTAGCTTCTTTGCTTGCATTGGGATTTGGAGTGTTTCCTTTATTAGCTATAAGCAATCCCGAGAAAAATATTCCCTTTGTTTTTTTATTATTCCGTTATTGGATGTAGCAGACCAACTATTTCGGCCTCCATCGCCAGCTTCAACTTTCTTTATTCTGTTCCCGATGCCTGATAATGTTTTAACAAGTACAGGATTGGTTAGAATGATAAGAATTACTAGCATTTGTACTGGTACATGTCATGTCTCTAAATCTACAGCATTTATATGATGGATCATTTAAGTTAAATCTCCGCCTATATGACCAATGATGCTTGGTTTGCGAATGTGATCCTACTCTTTGCCCTAGGAATAACTTTCCATTAAAAACCTGCTAAAAGGCTTCACTTATGTATACAGATATAAGCTTCAGTATGGGAACTTGGGCCATGCTGTATATTTACTTCTGAGTGCAAATTTGAAAATACTAGGAGTTGATCATCTTTATCATGTGCAGCTGCTACTGGTAGTTAGTCCTGTTTCAGTGACGTGATTCTGTGTAGCAAAAGAAACTAAATGGAACTTGATTGTTTAAGTTATTACTGGGAGCACTCAGCATGTAAGAGATGAGGATTGCCAAGAATTTCGAATCCTCTCTCACATGTGGTTGTGCTAACTGCTATATTAAACATCTTCTTCTTTGGATGGATTAAAAAGGACCATTTCTGATCATAACAACATGAAGTATTCTAAAATTTGGAGTTTTGATTCTCCTGAATGAAAGTGTAAAGAGAACATCTCCAGATTGAGTATTTTTGCGTGCTAAGACCTCGACAAATGTAGAAGTGGCATTAAAGTAAATGCAGGATTAGTTTGTAGTGGTTCGATCGATTACTCAAGCCTGCAGACTTCACGATCAATGGATGTACCTTTATCAATAATTGAGAGCTGACAAACGTGTCCATCTATTAATCATAGTAATCTAATTTCTGAATTCTTACTCTGTATGAACGGTGTTTATAGAAGGATCAGTGACATTTTGGCTTTGCTGCTCAACTTTAGTGGTACCGTTGTCATATGAATTTGTAGGCATGAGACTGTTAGTACAAGATTGTGTGAATTTGTTTTATGGAAGAATAATTCGGACCATTTGATTCAAGTCTTCAGTTCACTTCAATGGCAACACCTCTTTCTTCAAACATGTTGAAGAAAGGTTGTCTCAAGAGAAGAGAGACAATCAAGGTTACACGTGCGCCTCAATGTCTCTAGTCAAACCTAAATTTTATGCTTCTGTTTTGTTTTGTTTGCTTTCCAATTATTAAATTAAACCAAACATTTGTCGTCATCTCTATGATAATTGCTTTCCACCAAATTATTTGTACTATAATACTCCTTCCACGACACAATTTCAATTTCCATAGTCTCCATTATTAGTTCAGTGCATTAATAATTTATATTATTTCCCCCTCAAAAAAAAAAAATTATATTATTCTAATCTTCACCCAAAGAAATTATTCTTTTTTATTTATTAAGAGACCAAACTAAAGGACAAACCTCAGTGCATAAAGCTTACCGTTTTGCGAGGGTTTGGAAGAGTGTCGTCAATTATACGCAGCCTTTTCTTTACATTTTACAAAGAGGTTGTTTCCGTACCAAACTTAATTAATATATTGAGGACGAAGTTCTACAACTTATATACCGTTCCAATTAGGTTTTAAAACAAAATAAATAGAATTAATAATAAATAGAAAACAAAGTCGTACAAGCTTACGAAACAAGAGGGATTACTCATATCTATCTACCTTTGAAAGTAAGGTATTAGAATAGAAAACCAAGGTAAGGATAAAACGCATCAAGTTACATCATATATGCAGTGAGAAACGTATATTGGAACTACATGCCTAATGAAGGTTCTTCAACAAAATGAGTTCTCGGATTTCAAAGACGATCCTAGATATCAAAGCCTCTTTCGAAGAGTATTTACTGGCAAGACATCTCAGGTTGCGTTCTCTCCAAAAAAGTGTAGATACAACTTCCCAGTACAAGAATATGAATCTGATTATCTAGTTTCAAGTAGACTGTTTGAGTTGAAATTTTCTGTGTAATGTCTATGAGAGAGTCACTCGGATCAGACCATGAACATGTAGCAGTAACGTAATCCTGAATGGAGTTATTGAATGGACATTCGAAGAGAAGATGATTCCTTGATTCATCATGCAATGAGCATATTGGACATGATTTATCAATTTGCAAGTAAGGAATTCTATCAGTGGTTGATAACTTGTTTTGTATGGCCAACCAGAAAATAAACGAAATTCTTAGAGTAAGGATTTTGTGTTGGAGAAGATGAATTTGCAAGCTAAACTCCTCAGCTGCTTTTGCTGTCCAAGCTGGAAAAAGGAAGTTGCTGCAGAAAAAGTAAAAGAAAGCAGAGATTTGCTGTGGAGAGATTTTGGGTTTGTTCGTTTAAAGCTGTTTTGTTCATAAGAATGGAGTAGGACAAAATTTTGGTGTGTGGCATGTTGGTCAAAGCTAAAATAGCATATCGAATATTTATGTTTTGTTATTATTACGTTTCGTACCTTTATGATGCTAGAGGTATTAATGTCTTAGCTTAAATAGGTAATATTGGAGGAAGGAAAGTTGTTAGCTTAAAATAAGTAATATTGCAGAAGAAAGTTGTATTCTGCAGAAGTCTACTTTGGATGTTTTGTATTCCTTTATGTATGGAATCAAATGGAACGTTTTCTGTGTGTCCAAAAAAATCATATTCTCTACTAATTTACCCACTTTTACATGGTATCAGAGCTCAAATTCCTTCGGGACTGTGGAGATCAACTTTGAAACCAATTATTCAATTTCAACCAGCGTAGCAACCATCCAAACCAGGAACTGAAGAAAATGGCAGCAATAAGTTCAACGTCCTCCTCAATACCCAACGTCCCAATTTTTTATGGCAAGCACTTTCACATTTGGTCTGTAAAGATGCGTTTTCACCTCAAATCACAGGGACTTTGGAAGGTGGTTGAATCAGACTTCGGACCACCAGTTCTAAGAGCAAATCCCACGGTTGCCTAGATGCGGGAACACGAAGCTGAACTGCTGAAAAAGGACAAAGCCATAATAGTCCTGCATTCAGCTCTTGCTAACCACAATTTTACGTCCATAATGAACATGGAATCGCCAAAGGAGATCTGGGATTGGCTAAAGGCAAAGTATGAAGGCTCAAATAGGATCAAGGCTGCTAAGTTGCTGACATTATGGAGGCAGTTCGAATTCATTGAAGCATATGTTGGTAGAGTTCTGGATATTGTGAACTAGATGAAACTCAACGGCAAAGAATTTGCAGACAAGAAAATTGTCGAAAAATCATGATCAGTATTTCTCCTAAATTCGAAGCAAAGATCGCAGCGATAGAAGAAGCTGGAGATTAGGAATCTTTAACCATAGCACAGTTATGCAGCAAGCTAGAGGCTCATGAGAAGAGACTGCACATTATGACAGAAGAAGGGCTTGAAGGGGCATTTTCTGCTCAACTGAAATTTAACCCAAAATCCAGAAAACCTAGAAACCTACCTGGAGCAAGTAGCAAATTCAAAGGAAATCAAGAAGATGGACAAAGGCGAAAGATTCAAGCATGTGCACACTGCAAGAAAAGCAACCATCAGACGAGTGATTGCTGGTTCAAGAAGAAACGCAAATTCAAATGTCATTACTACCACAAAACAGGACACACCCAAATATTTTGCAGAGCCAAGCATAGGGAAGAAACAACCTCAGCTCCTCAAGAGGAAGCAAAGGTCACAACAGAAGAAGAAGTACAGCTGCCTGAACATCTTTTCATAGCTTTCGAAGAATCAATCGAAGCTGCCAAACAGCGGGTGCACCAGCCATATGACACCCAACGAGTTAGCCTTTACTGAACTCAACAGATCCTTTACAACCAAGATCAAGCTTGGGAATGGACAGGTTGTCTATGCCAAAGGAAGAGGTGTTGTAGCTATCAAAACCGACAAAGGGCTCAAGTATCTTACAAATGTACTTTACATTCCCGAACTGCATATCAGCCTTCTTAATGTTCCGCAAATGCTCGACAATGGTTATGGGGTATATTTCAAAAGAAAAACTTGCCTTACCTTTGATGATTATGATAAGGAGATTGCAAGACTCAAAATTTCAGGAAGAAGTTTCTTGATGAACCTTGAACTAGCTACAGGAATAGCAAGTGTAGCAAAGGAAGAAGGCAGCCAACTTTGGCACAAGAGACTCAGGCATGCAAGTCAATTCTCTAAATGGATATATTTCTTGAAGGCTAAAAATGAAGTGCTTACAGCATTCAAAAGCTTCAAAGCCCTGGCAGAAAATCAAAGCAGTAGTTACATCAAAGTTCTCCGGACTGACAATGGCGGTGAATAAGTTTCAACTGCATTCAAAAATTTTTGCAAAGCTTCAGGAATCGTCCATCAACTAACTATAGCCTATATTCCACAACAGAATGGAGTCTCTGAGCGCAGGAATATAACCATTATGGAGTTGGCTTGAAGTATGCTGTTTGACAAAAGAATTCCTAAAAAAAATTGGGCAGAAGCTGTTGCTACTGCTGTATTCTTGCTAAATTGCCTTCAAACAAAGGCTGTCGATCAAATGACACCGTTCCAAGCAAGGACAGGTAACAAACCTTCGGTCAAAAATCTGAAAATTTTTGGATCTCTTTGTTTTTATCACATTCCTGCAGAGAAGAGATCGAAGCTAGATGAAAGGGCTGCCAAAGGAATCTTCATTGGTTATTCAACCGAAGTCAAAGGATTCAGGATCTATGATCCAATCTTGAACAGAATTGTTATTAGCAGAGATATTCAAGTGGATGAAGATCAATTCTGGAATTTTGAACGCAACAAACCACAGAAGCATTCTAATACAAAAGATCCTAACCAACTTTCTCAAATTCAAGCAGAAGCATAATTCTCAATCGAGGATACATCTGATGGAGCTGTAATTCGAACAAGCTCTTTGGAAAATATCTATGAAAGATGCAATTATGTTTATGCCGAACCAACCAAATTTTCAAAAGCTGCTCAACAACCAGAATGGATGCAAGCTATGTGATATGAGATTGCTATGATTGAAAAAAAATAACACCTGGCAACTTTCAGATTTACCAGTAGGAAGAAAAGCCATAGGAGTGAAGTGGATATTCAGAACCAAGTTCAATCCGGATGGCTCGATCTTCAAACACAAAGCTCGATTGGTTATTAAGGGCTTTGCACAAATTGCAGGTGTCGATTACGTAGAAATGTTTGCGTCAGTTGCTCATCATGACTGTAACACCCAAATACCCCCTGGGAGGATACATGGATGCCACCCAAGACAGGACAAACAAAATCAAACATTACAC
>JANKOE010000009.1:29097667-29109493 GCA_026284465.1 Erythroxylum citrifolium | reverse complement strand
AATTGTTGCTTGCCAGTGAAACATATCCTCCGCAACCGGACCTATGATAAATTCAACATTATTTTTATTTAAAAAAAGCATACACAAAATAGAAAATTTTGAGAATACCGGCACTGCAAGAGGTGGGAGGATCTTTCTGCAAATCCTTGAGCTCCTTCAGGATGCGTTTAGAAGCCATCCTCTTCCTCCAGAAAAAAGAATAATCCAAAGACAGATAAAGCGAAGCACAAACGAGAAGAGAAGGAACACCCAATTGCATCTTCGTCTTCTGAAGATTGAAGTCAAGACATCAATAAGAATAACCCACAAGAAAAGCTAGACATTAATTGAGAACCCATTTTGTGTATGCATGTGAAAAAACAAACAAAGCTAACAACTGGGCAACACAAATTCAAAGGGACATAATAATCAAGAGGAAACAGATAAGGGGAAAAACGTAAGAAAAATGAGGGTAAAGTGAAGAAGTATACGGAGTGCGTGAGTGCCTATCCCTGGAGTTAACTGCTAAAGGATCGGAGGAGAGTATTGACTGAACCACACTCAGGTCCCCGGATCTTGCCGCGGCGTGGAGGTCTGCACCGTCTCCTCCACCTGTTCCCATTTAATTTACTTACCAAAATTGGAGGAGAAAAAGAGGACGTGAATTAGGGTTTAAAACAATTTAATACTTTCTAAGAGACAAAAAAAACAAACAGAGCTAGGAGGAGGGACATCATCGGCGTGCGAGCCCCGGTAGATGTGTAATTTGAAATTTCTAACAAAAAGTCGAGACATGTATGTAGTGAATTTGTTTTGTTGTGCTTCAAGATGCTGCAAAGAGAGGAAGTCGCCGTCACTGTTGTCGTCATCGCCGCTCTCCGCTGGCCCACAACTGACTCAACCGGAGAGCTAAGAGCTGAGAGCAGAAGAAGAGCGTAAACCTTGCGTTGCTTTTCGCTGCAGAGAGAGGGCAGAGTGAAGAAACCAGAGAAAAAACTAAAGAAGAAACGTCAGAGTATAAGCCAGGCGGTGGAAAATAAAGGCGCGAGGAGAAATTGTTTAATTTTAAATAGCCTTTTGCGCCGTTTGTTTGATAAAATATCACCATTTTTATTTTGCGACGTTTTATTGACAAAACGTAACAGAAAGTGTTATAATTTTGTGACGCTTAATACAAACGTCGTAAAAAGTTGAATTCTTTTGTGACGTTTTTTAAACGTCATAAAAAGTGTTAATATTTTGTGACGTTTTTTTTTAAAACGTCACAAATAGCATATTATTGTTGTAGTGAGCTGATGGTTGGCAACAATGAAGAGGTGGATGTTTTGTATATGGAGATGTAGGATTAAACCTCGATACGGGATTTGTACTGGTTTTACGAGACAAGTTTTATATACCGTCTTTTAGACGAAACTTATCTATGTATAAGAGTTTTGGATAAAGAAGGTTTTTGTTTTGTATTTGATAATGCAATTGTAAATATTTCTATCAATACAAGGCATATCAGTACTACCTTCTTATCCTACGGATTATATAGAATGTGTCTTACTCCTAACGAAATGTATGCCTCTTCTTATATTGCTGAACCTATTACTCGAAAGAGAACCTTCATAAAGGAAACATCGTACATATTGTGGCATAAACGTCTTGGCCACATTTCTAGGGAGAGGGTTGAGAGATTGTAAGGGATAACATTCTCCCAACTCTAGACTTTAGTGATCTAGAAATATGTATCGATTTTTGTAGGGGTAAGTTGACCAAGATAAAGAAAAAAGGGTCAACTCGTACTTCTGGTTTATTGAACCTCATACATATAGACGTTGGTGGTCCCTATACAGTCATGTTGTGCAATGCCAGATACTTTCTGACATTTATAGATGATAAGTTCAAGATCTTTAAGACTGAAGTTGAGAACTAGTTGGAAAAATCAATAAAGATTATCAAATCTGATAGATGAGGGGAATACTATGGCAGAGATGGGGTTACAAGACAAGAAAAAGGTCTGTTTGCTAGGTATTTGGAATCAGTTGGAATAATGGCTCAGTTCATTATAACAGGTAGTCCTGAGCAAAATGATGTGGCCAAAAGGTATAATCGCACCCTAAAGGACATGATGAGGTCAATGCAGAGTAGGGCTAACCTAACCGAATACCTTTGGGATGAAGCCATCAAGACAACATTATATATTTTGAACAGAGTCCCGAGAAAGTCAGTATTAAAGATGCCTTTTGAACTCTTGAAGGGCTAGAAGCCAAGCCTTGCACACATTCGTGTGTGGGCTGCCCTGTTGAGGTGATATTGTATAATCCTTATGAGAGTAAATTGCATTCTTGATTAACTCGTTGCTATTTAGTGGGTTATCTCAACCACTCTAAGGGATAGAGATTTTACTGTAGAGAGGGAGGAGCAAAAATAGTGGAATCACAAATGGAAAAGTTTCTGGAATACAATGTCTATGATGAGGGAGGATCCTCACTTCCTCTAGAAGATAGCAGGGTGGATACTACAATTATTGTGTATCCGCCTCTTATACAGTTAGTTCCAGTGGATGAAGGCTCGAGTACCATGCCTATGTAGGCACAGGAACCTATTCCTATTCATGAAGAGGTTTTTGAGGTACAAAAGCCTATACAGTTGCGCAGATCCACCAGAGAGAGGCGACGGCTATCTCATCGGATTACATAGTCTATTTAGGTGAACAAGACTATGATATAGGACATGTTGTGGATTCAATGACTTTTACAGAAGCAGTTTCTGGACCTTATGCAGATATGTGTAGGAAGCAATGAAGGATGAGATGCAGTCTATGAGGTATAATAAGATATGAAAGCTTGTTGATTTACCTCAACATTGCAAGCCTGTCAGTTGCAAGTAGATATTTAAGACCAAGACAGACACACAGGGTCAAGTTGAGCGGTTTAAGACACGTCCTAGAGGATTCACTCAGAGAGAAGGAGATGATTTCAATGTTACTTTCTCTCCTATATCCTCGAAGGATGCATTTAGAATGATTATGGCAATGGTAGCTCATCATGACATGGAGCTGCATCAGATGGATGTTAAGACCACTTTCCTGAATGGTGACCTTTATGAGGAGGTCACGTATTTTTCTTATCTAATCTAACTATCTTTCTATTATCTAATCTAATAAAAAAATAATTAAATTAAAAAAACATTGGTGAAACTAAAGTTGATAATCTAAGAAATCAATCTAAAGCAATAGACAAGAATGAGCTGATTGATTAATAATCAAGATCCAGATGAAGAATCTCCTTAAAAGATTTTTGTGACTAAATTTATCTTGATTTAGTGATTAACATTATTTTCTTAGATTGGTAGAAATTATAAAGTTATAACCACATTCTTTTGTAAGAAATACAACCAATATCCTTAAGTTGATTGATTGAAAACTCTTTTTAGTCAAAACTCTTAAGAATACATTAACTTATTCTATAAATTCCTTCAATAAATTTGACTCTAACTTGGAAGATTATATTGTTCTATGTATAGGATTTTATGCAACTTTTATTATTCATGTCATGATCTATTTACACATATGATTTCTCAATCCTTATATAAAAAGTTTGAAGTTAAATTAGAACGCTATTATATTTTAATTCAATAATAAGTAATAATCATGAATAATTCACAAGAAAACTTATACCTTCCATTAACTTATATCTTCCATTAAATCAATTAATCAATCCAAAAACAGTTCTAAAATTCATCTCATTTAGATTTATCTTAATTTAGTTCACATTAAAGTAAAGTAATCCAACAACAAAAAAGATATAAAATAAGATATAAAAGGTATTCTTATGGATTCTTGAAATCTTGAAGTTCTTTAATTGAATCTTGATGTAATCTCCTTCCTTGTCTGTGAAGCAGCTCCTTTCTTTCCAAAAAGCTTTATTTCAACTCCTTATGACTGCTCTCCCATCTCCTAGCCTCTTTATCCTTTTTAAGCAAAAACTATATTTTTTAAATAAAAATTAACATCAATACAAGATCAACATAGGTCTATATTGCACCCATGTTGGCTTAGTTACATAATAATTAACTATAAATCATGCATATGAGGGTTTATATTAAGAACAGAGGTCTCATATTTACTCGTATTCCTCTAAAATCATGTTAAAACTATTTTAACTTGGCTCCAACTTGCATGTATGCATTAATTTTTTTATTAGGGAGATACAATAAGGCTAGAAATAAAATTTAAGCACTATTAAGTACCAAATTTAAAAGAAAAATCCAAATATAAGAACAATACTCTTAAAATCATACTAAAATAAAAACTAATTATCACCTATCAAATGTCAAATGAGCCTTCCTTAATGACTATATTAAAGAGATGGTTTATGTGCAATGTCCTTTATAATATATGGTGAAAGGTTATGAAGACAAAGTGTTGAAACCAAGGAAAGCTCTTTATGGGCCAAAGTAAGCACAAAAAGCTTGGAGTTGTAGAATTGACGAATATTTCCAAGAAAATGACTTTTATCAAGATCCCTTATGCACATCGCTCTACATAAAGGTGAATGATGGTGGAAATTTGATCATTAGCTTGTATGCGGATAATCTAATTTTTGCATATAGCAATTAAAAAATATTTGAAGAATTCAAGAGAACAATGAGTCATGAATTTGATATAACAGATATAGGACTCATGTTCTATTATCTTGGAATAGAATTTATGCAAATGGAAAATGAGATTTTTATCTTACAAGAAAATTATACAAAAGAAAATTTGAAGAAATTTCATACAAGTGGCTATGATCCAATTAACACTCTACTAGAATATGACACCAAATTATCCAAATATGCTAAATATCTAATGGTGGATCTAACATTGTATCGAAGTTTAGTTGGAAATTAAGATGTGTAACTTATAGAAGACTTAATATATTATTTGGAGTTGGACTAGTTAGTCACTGTAGGGGGCTCTAATATCAACCCATTTGAAAGCTGCAAGAATGATTTTATGATACACTAAAGGTACTTTTGATTTTTAGGTTATATTATTCTATTTCTAATAGTTTTTTACTTGGTGGTTCTAGAGATAGGGATTAAGTTCAAGATATTGATGACTAAAGAAGTACCAAAAACTTTTTATTTACTTAGATAATACAACTTTTACATAGAAATCAAAGAAACAATCGATTGGCGCTACTATGTCAACTTATGAAATAGAATATATAGCCTTTTGTTCTTATGTGACTCAAGCAATTTGAATAATGAAATTGATAAAATAACCTTTTTTTTAAACAAATAGATCCTACTAAAGTTTGTGTTAGTAACAAATAAGTTATTTTGTTAGCAAGCAACCCCTTATTTTATGGACATAACAAGCATACAGATACCATATTTCATTTTGTTTGTGAGTGTGTTGCAAACAAGGTAATGCAACTTAATTATGTGAACTCTTAAGATCAAATTGTGAATATTTTCACTAAGGCCCCTAAAGTTTGGTATTTCCAAGGTATGTAGAAGTTTGCTTGGAATAACTAGAAGTCATGTTTAAGGGGGTGTTTGAAGATATACATCATATTAATATTTGAAGATAAATATGACTTTAGGTGCTCAAGTTAGGGATATAAATAATTAAGCTAAGTGTGTTTAGTGTGCTTGAATTAAGTTAAGTAGATGAAGGGTTATTATTATAAATGTAATGTCTATTTTGTAATAAAAGTGTTTTTTTTAAAATTTTCTTTCTCTTTGTAATTCTCTCTAGAAAGCACTTGTTACCTTGTTTTATGTGGAACAAACTTCAGCTCAATTGTCAAATAAATTAAAGACAGTAGAGATTGGCCATTACTCACGAGTGGATTTATTCCAAGGTCCAGCCAATAACTCGCCAATGGAAGCCAAGCCATGTTAATTTTAGTCTTACTAAATCCTGAGTCAAAATTCTTAACATCAAGTCACTTGAGCTTTGGAATTTACTCCCATCTAAATTCTTTTGTTTGTATCTAAAAACTTCCTAGTGCAAAATTCTTTCATCAAAAAAGATACCAACCCCTACCTGTGAATACAAATAGATTGGGTGGCAATAAGAATATGAAATGTTTGTTGAATGTATGCATTTGGCGCATAGAGATGGAGTTGGACACCAAAAGGAAAGACACCATGCGAGTGCAGAGTGAATATTAATAAAAGGTACATACATGGGGATTGATGTGCTTTTGGGAAATAGTCAATTTGTTAATTAAAAGGATGTCGTGCTGCCAATGCAAATAAGTGATGTTTCAACAATACAAGTCTCAGACCAATTTGCGAGCGTTCCTGCAGTAGGAAGATGGATTCCTTTGGAATTCCCATTTCTTTGAAGCAGAATCGATAACCAATGTTTATTTTCAAGATGGAGGAAATCAAGAGACCAAACCACGTCATCTCCATTTACAACAACCTTTCTAACTGCTCCAAATTGACTATTAGATAAACACCATTAGGGTTTTCCTAAAGCAACCTTAATGAATTATGAAACACTCGAAATCTATATAAGTTGAATCAGAACCTGAATCGAAGAAGAATAGTATCGGACAAAGGGCAAATAACGTCTTATAAGTTGAATCAGAACCTGAATCGAAGAAGAACAGTATCGGACATCACAACACTTACGAAGGGCAAATAACGTCTTATAGAAGTTATAACCCTAAATCTAGGGTTACACAATGGATTAGGGAGAACCAGAACATCCTCCGTAATCTCGCAACTTGAATTTACGATGAATTAGTACCGACTGATCAATCATATATGGGTTCTCTTCTCCCTCTACCGATATCAATAATTTTCATTCTCCTGTCATATCTATAAGGTTTCAACAAAGAGGTGCCAAAGAAGTTAAAGCTTTATTGAAACAAGCAAAACAACATAAATAATCAAGTCACTCTTTTTCCCTTTCATCTTCTGCAGCACTACTAGAAGAAAAACATAGTTGTACATATAAAACAATACTTAGTGACCGTCTTATATATATAGATAGATATATTTATAATCATATACTAATAATGATTACCGAGTCTAAGCTCCAAGTCTAGTTCATCCTCTCTGCCGTCTTCTTCTCCTTTCTCTTCAAGCGAAGGACCAATTTGCAAACTCAAACCCCTCGGCCAATCCTCTCCAAATGTTTTCATTTGCTGCCTTTCCACGTAGGAATCGTTGATATGTTGTGAACGCTGGGAACCAATCCCCCATGTAGATGATGGAGGAAAGTATGTCTGGTAATTTATATGCACCTGACGTGACATGGACAAGTGGGGTGGGTAGCTTTGAATTGCAGAATAAGCTCTAAAGCTATTGTAACTGTCATCAACTTTACTTGAAACTGAAGCAACTGAGCTAGGCCTAGGTTTGGCTCTATCTTTCCTATGAATATTCATGTGCCCTCCTAAAGCCTGAGCAGTGGTGAAGCCTCTCTTGCAAAACACACACTCATAGGACCGGCCCGTGCCGGTCGACTCATCATTGGTTTGCTCTGACCGATCAGTCTCTTCGCTTGAGCTCTTCGAGTCTTCCATAACAAATTTCCCTAGCAAATATTTGAACTTTTACTTGGTGATATATAGTGAAAAGACTAAGTGGAGATATAGACTGAGAGGAGATCTTAATTTACGGATAAAAGACTAAAGACAAAGAGAGGACATAGACATTGCCTATGCAACTTCCACTGTTAATGGTTAAGAGAAAAGTCTCTGTCTTTTAGATTTTTGCTAGACGTTCTTTTCTGTGTGAGCCGGCATCACTTTGATATGTAGGTATGGTTAAATATATTAGGACATAATTCTCCTTAAGTTGTCTACCTGTTACAGCTTCTTGTTGCTTTCCATCTATGTTAGCATTTGTAATTTTGTCATTTACTCTCCGTTTGATTCACTCCTGATCAGGATATACATATATGTGCCTGTTGTATCTGATCAATAAGCATAATTCACAACTTCACATTGATGTATCTTTTGGGCAGCCAGGCCGATGGATTTTCTGCAACAACTGATCCTCTTACCTAAATACAAAGCAGAAACCTTTTTTACCTTTCTTTTTAGGTTTTGCATTGTCTCTTAGCAAAAGAATGGAACTTTGTTTAAAGACAAATTCAGGACTGTTTTATTCTTCATGTAATTAAATGAACTTCTATTCTCAACATTAATTATACAAATTTTTTAAACTCTTACTGTTTGCTGAGAATCATTATGTTCGACAATTAAAAAAAAATATTAAAATTTTTCAGCTAGTCTTTTGACATACTTCAATCAAGTTTTTGATATTAAAAAATATAGAACATTTTATCAAAATTTAAATTCTGAAATTTTATATTTTTAAACATATCACGATTATTTATAATACTTGATTTTTCGAAGATATATCCTTTTTAGTAGAATTGTCCAAGGTTTCGTTATAATCCATCAAACCCATGATTGCATATGTTGGGGATTTCTAAACTTAAACTTGTAGCATGGCTATGACATTGCTGAGACATGAAGAGCTAGAAACAATGCAGTTTTGTAGCGTCTGCTTGTCTTTAACTATCATTTCTTTAAACCCTATTACTCCTTTACTAATGGGAAAAACATCACCACTGATGTCATTACAATCATTGTCAAGAGGAATTTGTCATAACAATATTAGATGTTTCAAAAATTTTGAATCTGGCATCGAGATAACCAGTGATGACAATTAACTACATGCCACTTTTGGTTTATATAAATAATATTTTCATCAACTTTAACAACTAGCTAGGCTTAGAATATATTCACCCCCTACGCATTGACAGGTATAAATCATCGGCTTGATCAATTACATACTTTTTTATATGAAGTTATGTTGGACAAACTCAATATAAGTAAAATTATAATCTTACTTATTATCTATATATCCATTTCAAGAATTTACTTGTGTAGGCTATGATATGAAATTCATTTCCTATGCAGGCCAAGAACATTGTTTATTAGTGAGTAGGTCAAGCGTGGAAAAGAAGATTTCAAAGGAAAATGGCAGCAGTGACACTCGTGCAACATATTTGACTGTTAGACAAAATACACACAAGGATAAGATAAATCACTTGTATTTCATATTCAGTGGTGGACAAATATTTGGCAGACCAACTCTTCCTTACAAAATACTCTTTGATTTACTATAATCAACAACACGTGCCGTTTTGTATTCAAGTGAGAAAAAACAGCACTTCTTAAGACATATCGTCGAATTTAAGATAAATTACATCAACACCAAAAATCAACGAAAGCTTGTAATTTCCTTTCTGTTCTTTGGGGAAGATAAAAGCACAAAGTGTGGAGGTAGTGGTTTAAAAGTTCACAAGCAGACGTAACATGCATGTAAATCTACTCTTATAGACCAATTTCTTTTCTCTCAGGTTTTGTCTCCAAGTGCATCACCGGATTTATATTCATATAATCAAAGGGTACGAAAAAGGAGTTGTAAGAATTAAAAAATAGATGAACATGACCTGGTCCTTATATACGAGAGAAAATGATTTTAAAAAAAAAATAAAGAAGGCCCAGGCAGTCAGACATGGACAATTATTAAGCAAGGGGAGGAGAGACATGTACGCGAGTGATGTAGCATGTAGCTTTTTCGTTTTCTATTTCTTCACCGAATCATTTATCTTTTAGCGTTGATCAGTATCCAGTCGCTGTTATTAACCGAAAAGGTTTGGATCATGTTGGATTACTGAAATTACCAGTTCATAAATAACCTAATTATTAAGTTGTTATTAGCTTGCATTTAGAGCCATTGGCTGGCCATCAGAAATGCAGCATCCACTGCTGAATAATATAGCTGATTATGTGAAATCCTTTCCTTTACCCTATGCTTATTACAAATAAATCAAACTTTCTTGAAATTTTTGGTCTTTCTGTTTGCTAAGATAGTGAAAGTATCTTTCAGTAATTATTACTATTTCCATATTTATATTCAAATTGAATTAGATTTGTCTATATCATTCTATTACGATATGCGCCATGTTTAGTTCAAAGGAAAAAGATGACACTTTGATTAAGATTATCATATTTATGTTAGAATAGTATAAAAATATGACTTTTTTTTAATTTTTGGTGCAAGTGAATCTGCGGTCCAAATTCATCACTTGACTTGCAATAAAGTTAAAATTTTTATGTTTGGTAAAAAATTTAAAAAAGTTACACTACAAAAAAACCATACTTTTAGCGTCGTTTTTAAAGTAGACGTCGCAAATGGTTTGAGGCTTTCGCAACGTTTGGAAAAACGTCAAGAAAAGATCCCAGATTCTGCGACGTTGTATTCAGACATCGGGGATAAATAGAGTGTTTGACGTCATTTTGCTAGAAAGATGTCCCAAAATAAAAAATACATCGTTTTTGAGAATTAAACGTCTAGAAAAGCCAGATCCATGTATTTAATTTCCCCTCCCCCACCAGATGAGACGACGTCGTGTCCCCCCCATAACGATGTCGTCTCATCTTCTTTGTAAATGAAAATCAGAGCCACCTTCCCTCTCTCATCTTGATCAGTCTCCCGCCCGCGTTTCTCCCCTTCCCTCTTCCTCATTTTAACCTTCTCTCTCTCATCTTCTGTTGCGCTGGGAATCTGTGGAGATTGCTTCACCAGTTGACGGCCCTCTATCATCTACAGTCGAAGTGCATGTGCGTGTTGGTTGAGGTAAGTCATTGAACTACTTTGCTTGCGATTAATGTAGGTAATTAGTTTTTGGGTTGATTGAAGTGGAAGATTGCTTAATCGTTTGTTTTGATTATCTGTAATACACTGCATTTAGGTTTGCATTGTGTGATAGTATCTTCTTCCCAGCCTTATGTTCATCTACCTTTCATTGATTTAGAAGCAAATTCACCGTCGCAATACTCTGTTAAGTTGAAGGGGATGATAGCACTTAGTCAAATATTAATGTTTATCCTTATCTTGTAGATTGGATTAAATCTATCTTACATATTTGATTAGTTCTTTTGCATTTATATTTAGCTACTTTCGATTTGTGTATTTTGTGAATCACATGGTGAATACAACTTTTCTCGTACAAAAGCTTTTTCACAGCCCCTATTTCTCCTAGCTGTAGAGTTTGTTGTTGAAGGATTGTTTTTCATAAGACGTAAAGCTCACTTTAAAATCAGTCATCATATGAAGATCTTTTGGAATATGTGAAGATAGTCACTGGGAGCAGAGATTGATTCTTTGTCTTGTTAAGTGGTTATTTGTATTGGGTGTAATTTGCATTTCTAGTCATTGTATATTTTGTTAAGCTTAGCTTACATATATATTTATTTATTGTGCTCTCTATACAATCTAGAGGGATATAAATAAATGACTGCATAAGGGAATGGAGATGGAAGCTCAAATTGTGGTTGATTCTACTATATACTATATTAGAGAATTTATCACAGGACATGAAGCTCACTTTAAAATCATATATACACACACATATATATATGTATGTATGTATGTATGTATGTGTGTATGTTTGTATGTATGTATGATCTTTTTTTAAGTGTGATGTATTGCAAGGTTAGGAAAACTTAAAATAAAAGGAATAGCAATTTATACTAGGTAAAGGACATGGATAAAGTGTGCAATGTTATCTGAATGTACACAAGTACATTAGGTGACTTATCCCCACTAGCTAAGTGTAACTACTTTTGTGTTAATTTAAGGGAAAACATATGTAAGTTTTTTAGTAGGGTGGAGATCAAACAAATTCCAAAATATCTATTTGTTAGAAGGTGACACATCATGTTGTCCAGTGGCAAGAAAAAATAAGAGTTAGATGAAGTTAATCACAAGTTAGTACAATGATAATCAACACACAAGAAGGGGGGTTGAATTGTGTATTCTTTTTCGTTT